>SZWC01004371.1:3693-36587 GCA_023375785.1 Penium margaritaceum
TCGTACGGTTTGATGGTCCGTCTGGTCCCGTGTACCTTTCTGACGTGCTTTTTGTGCCTGATCTCGAGCTCAGCCTGCTCTCTGTCCGTGCCTGCACGAGGATGGGTCTCTCTGTTCACCACTCCTCTGATGATGCCACGATCACAACACTTGAAACTTCCACGGTTGTGCTACGGGCCACTGTTGTGGATGACCTGTATCGCATAGCGCGCTGCTCTGCCCCTGACCCTTCCCCTTGCTCGTCTGCTCGCATCTTTGTCACGGGGGTGTTGTCTCCTGACCACCAGCGCCTGTTACACTGACACCTATGTCATGTGAGCACGGACACTGTGTCCAAGCTCATTCGTACACAGCCCGCCCTCGGTCTTGACGCGGCTTCCTTCGAGAAGCCGCCTAAGACCGGCTGTCTGTTCTGCGCTCAGGGCAAGATGCATCGCTGCACTTACCCTGCCTCCGTTACTCGCGCACAGCGTCCCCTGGAGCTTGTCCACTCGGACCTCTTGGACCTCTCCCTGTCGAGTCTGTCGCTGACCGTGGTCGGTATGTCATTACCCTCACGGATGACTTCACCCGCATGCGGTGGGTCTACTGCCTCTGCCACAAGAGCGATGCCGCTCTTGCGGTGCGCTTGTGGCTTGGATGGCTGAGCGTCAGTCTCGTTACTCCCTCCACACCTTCCGCTCTGACCGCGGCGGTGAGTATCTCGGTGAGCTGACCACTCACTTCGCCGAGCTTGGTATCTGTCACCAGCTTTCGGCGCCTGCTACGCCACAGCAGAACTCTGTGTCTGAGCGCTAGAACCGCACCATGGAGGACGCTGTTCGCGCCATGCGCACTGAGTGTGGTATCCCGGAGTCCTTCGCCTTCGAGGGCTTCGCCTACATGACGTGGGTCTGGAACAGCCTCCCGCATGGTCCCTTGCCGGACCACGGCACACCGTATGAGCTGTGGTTTGGTCACCGTGCGGACCTCAGGCTTGCTCGCGTCTGGGGTTCCTTGGCTTGCATCTAGTACACCGAGGACCAGCAGGGGTCCAAGGTCTCTCCGCGCGGCCGGATGTGTGCCTTCCTCGGTGTCTCCTCGCGCTCCAAAGCGTGGCACTTCTGGGATGCAGGACGACACCGCATTGTTGAGTCGCGTGACGCGCTGTTCTTTGAGGCACTATCGTACCGCGACCTGTCTGCCATTCTCACCCAGGCAGCGTCTCACGTTTCCACCTGTGAGGCCTCCCGTCGGCTGGGGGAGTCTGCCCCACAGGGTGAGTCCGTCCAGGGTGCCTCCGGTGTGGGACCGTCCCTCGTCACCATTGACACGGCTATCATTGCTGTCGGGCCTGTGGTCTTTACGCTTGCCTCGCTTGCGCCTGCCGCGACTGCATCGCCCGCGCCTACCACGACTGTCTCGCCCGCACCTACCGCTACTACCTCGTCTCCTGCCTCGCCTGCCCCCGTGGTACCTGCCTCGCCTGCGGGAGCTACACCTGCCTCGCCTGCGCCTGCAGCGCCTGCCTCACCCACGCCCTCCACGACCGCCTCACCCGCGCCTGTCACGACTGTCTCGCCCGCGCCTGCAGCGCCTGCTTCGCCCGCGCCTGCAGCACCTGCTTCGCCCGCGCCTGCCGCGACTGACTTGTCCGCGCCTGCAGCGTCTCCAGACACAGCACCTGCCCTCCCTGTGCCTGAGCCATCGGTCAGCTCAGACTCTGGTTACTCCCGTGGGCCAGGTGGACGTCTCCGCCCACTGGCCTCACGTGCACCTCCGACTGCGGTTGCACCACCCAGACGACGCACGCGCAGCGTGGACAGTGGTGACCCTTGCACGAAGGCTCTCGGCCTGAGTGTCCCAGGCACCTACACGGAGGTGCACCCAGCCTGTCCCATTGGGCACCAGCTGATCGCTGACGAGCACGAGGCTGCACAGGCAGCTGCCGCTGACCTGGTTGTGGTCCGTCCGACCCGCGAGGTGTGTGTCCTGGCCACCCGGAGCTCTCCTTTGGCGGTCCCCGATCCAGACACGTTAAAGGAGGCTCTCTCAGGAGATGATGCTGAGCAGTGGNGTCCAAGGCACCTACACGGAGGTGCACCCAGCCTGTCCCATTGGGCACCAGCTGATCGCTGACGAGCACGAGGCTGCACAGGCAGCTGCCGCTGACCTGGTTGTGGTCCGTCCGACCCGCGAGGCGTGTGTTCTGGCCACCCGGAGCTCTCCTTTGGCGGTCCCCGATCCAGACACGTTAAAGGAGGCTCTCTCAGGAGATGATGCTGAGCAGTGGTGGGCCGCCTGTGAGGACGAGCTCAGGGCCATCCGGGAGCACGGAGTCTTTGAGCTGGTCGACCGTCCTGAGGGACGGAAGGTTGTGCAGGCCAAATGGGTCTTCCGCAAGAAGGTGAAGCCTGACGGCTCACTGGACCGCTATAAGGCCCGCTTGACTGCCAAGGGGTTCTCTCAGGTTGAGGGGGTGGACTTCACTGACACCTTTTCCCCTATTGGCTGCATGACCACAGCTCGTGTGCTACTTGGTGTAGTCGCCCATCATGACTGGGAACTGCACCAGATGGATGTGAATAATGCATTCCTCCACGGCACCTTGGAGGAGGAAATCTACATGGTCCAGCCACCTGGGTTTGAGGTCGAAGGCAACAAGGTCTGGCGCTTGCGCAAGGCCTTGTATGGCCTGAAGCAGTCGCCCCGGTGCTGGAACCAAGAGATCACTCGCACCCTCACGCAGGCTGAATACGTCCAGAGCGACGCCGATCCGTCACTCTTCATCCGATGGACAGCCGAGCACCTCACTGCCATTCTGGTGTACGTGGACGATCTCCTGATTGCGTCTCCTTGACTGGAGGCCGTGAAGGAGGCCAAGGCGGTCCTGCAGGCCGCCTACAGGATGAAGGACCTCGGTCCAACGGCTGTTTTCCTCGGGATGGAGATTGTGCGTGATCGTCGTCGACGAACAATCCTCCTCCATCAGGCACGATATGCACAGGTTGTGGGGGAGCGGTTTGCTGACCTCCTTGCCGCTGTCCCCGCCGCCTCGTCACCCATCACTCCCGACGGGCAGGACGCTCTGAAGGTGACAGACCCAGCCGGTCTGGGCGAGGCTGTGGACGTGACCCTGTACTTGCGCATCATTGGCTCACTGATGTACTTGGCCACGACCACGCGTCCCGACATTGCGTTTGCTGTCAACCTGCTCGCACAGTTCAGTCAGTCCCCTCGGGCTCGCGCTCTGCACGCAGCTTTGCGAGTCGTCCGGTACGTGGTCTCCACATCGTATCACGGTCTCTGCTTTCGGAGACAGTGCTCGGTTGTGGTAGATGGCTACACCGACAGCGACTGGGCGTGGAGTCCGGATGGACGCAGCCGCAAGGGTTATGTGTTCCTGCTTGGTGGCACCGCTGTGTCTTGGCGCAGCGGCAAGCAGGGGTGCATTGCTCGCAGCTCCTCAGAGGCTGAGTATGTTGCCCTGGGCGCTGGCGCCGCTGAGGCAGTGTGGCTGCAGTGACTGTTTCAGTATTTGGGTCAGTCGGTGCCTACCATCATCCTCGGATGCGACAACCAGAGTGCTCTCGCGATCGCTGAGAACTCTGGTGTGTTCCACGCATGCACGAAGCATATCGCTGTCGAGTATCATTTCGTGCGCGATCTGGTGGAGCGGCAGTTGATCTCCATCGTCTGGGTGGGCACAGACTTGCAGCGCGCTGACTTTCTGACCAAGGCACTGGCTCGTGGGAAGTTCCTCGGGGCTGTTTGTTCCGTCGGTTTGCGACCCCTGTCTGAGAGTGGGTGACTGTCCGGGTCTCTGTTGAGCACTCTATATTGCACCGGCATGCGTTCTGCACGTGTATGGACATGCGTACCATCGGGTCATGGGGGAGTGTTGTGATGTTGTCAGTCATACACAGTTGTATAGTTGGTTATGACCACTCGGCCGTGTCCATGCTCGTGCAGATCCCTGAGGCGGACCCAGCTGGAGACGGAGTCCTCTGAGGTGGTGCTCCACCCGCTGGAGGCAGCCTGGTAGCCTACCTGATGTACCAGAGGGTTGCCACGACCTACGGACTGCGTTTGGAAGACCTTCAGGATTTTCTCGGTGGACAGCCATGCCAGGCTGATTTGCATGTTTGTTTTCTTACACTCTCTGGCTGCTGCCGGACATAGGCGTGTGACCAGTCGTTGTGTCCGTTTTTCCGTCTTGCATCCGTAGGATCAGACGACGCTCCGTTTGGACGCTTGTGCGCAGAGTTGTGGCCGAAACAGTGGTTTTGGGCCGGTTCAGGACCGACAGGTGCCGCCACGTGCGCCACCCGCTGTGAGTCGCGGCGGCTATTTATGCTGTGGACCTGTCATTTGTCAACTCTCTCTGCACATTCACTGCAATACAGCTTCTGAGACTTGTCTTGTCTCTCCTAGCCCGACCCTTGCTGTTCTCGCACCCGCTTGCATGCTAGTGCGTTAAGCTGACCGGTCTATGTCGCCACGTCAGCAGCACCGTTGCTAGGAAGCTGTGGTGAATCTTCTCAGTAACTTCCTCAATAGTGATGCTTTCCTTTGTATTGGTTTCACTGATGGCTTCTGTGGCTTCCACCCGTCAAGAGGACCATGGTGATTACTTGTATACCCCGCATTGGTGGTGTACATCGGCGACTGTACTGGAGATCGTGACGACTCGACGGGACTCTAGATCGACCGAGGACTCATCCAGCAGCTAGGGCACGACAGATCCCTCATGCGGACCCAGCAGGCACCGACGCGTCTTTGGCTTGTGGACCACCCACTCGGAGCTGACCGACGAGTGCCCCAACATTTTGGATTATGTCTCGAACCTTTTGCAGTTTTCTCCAGCTTGTAGGATTTTATCCGTCCACAGGCCGTGGGCCTGATTTGCATGTTTTGCATTGTGTGTCCACCGTTGGATGCCGGATGCATGCATGTGACTAGTCATAACGTCCGGCTTGAGATCCTCCACAATTATGTTCAGACGGTGTAGCGTGCTCACTTGTCTGAGCAGAGTTACCGTCAAACCCATTTTTTTGCATTGGTTTTAGGACAGACTTTGCACTGCCGCATGCGACACCCACCGTGCGTCGTAGCAGGTGTTTATGCTATGGACCTGTCAGACGATAAGAGGTTCTCCTCGTGACACTGGCAGTATGAGTGCTCGGGTCTCGACCGCTAGGAGCAATCCATCAGGTGTCTGCATGCCGCTAACAATAAAAAAATGAACCAACACATAGGATCATAGGGGGATCTCCTCATCACACGGGTGCAACTCACCACGTTTCTAGGTCTCGACGACTATGAGCAATCTTGCTTAAATGCACATGCCACACGTAGTATGACAATAAACCAAGACACAAGATCACATGGTCTCCTCGTGATACTGGTACAACCTACCTAGTGCCCGAGTCTCAACCAAGAGAGTGCTACCATTCACATGTCGATGTCCAGGCGCGCAGCATGAGCCACATACCGGCTGTTGTACTATGCTCATAGCAGAGCATGGACCCTTCACCATGCATCTCCCATGACGTCGCGTCAGGTCAAGGTCCACACTCAGACGATAAGAGGTGGTAGCATAATCCCCTCCGTTTCAATCTAGGAATAGCTGTCATGAATAATCCGTACAGAGAAACTTGAATATTTCAAGTCTCTATGGGCCCATTTTTGTTTTTACTTTGCCCTTTCATTCAGTGTCCTAGCCGAGGGGGGTATTCCTTTGAACTCATGAGTTTACACAAGTTTTTTGTGAAATAAATTTGAAGTTGGTAGCAATCAAACTTGAGTTTCATTTTTTATGCGACTGTGCAAAATTGTTGTGTGCCAGGCACGTCCAACAATTTTGCACCGGCGTTACATGTCTCTCTTGCGCCTCACTCCCTTGCTCTCTATCCCTAGCCTTGCTTACTTGAAGAGGCAGGGGGGAGAGAGCGGGGACACAGGCTCGAGGCCACAGGCCTTGGCCCTGGAGGCCTCGCGGCCTCTCGGCCGCCGATCAAACCATTGGCTCGATCGGCGGCTGTTGGCTTGTCAGCAGGTAGCCGGCTGGACACTTGACCGGCCGTCCGTCCGCCGGTAGCCTGTGGGTGGCTAGCCACTGGCTAACCCTCACATTAGCGAGGGGTGGCTCGTGACCACCCCCTTGCTATCGTAAGGTGGGAGAAGTGAACCGGCCCTTCGGCTGCATTCCCCCTCACTTATTATGAACCGCCCCGGTTCATGAACAACAAGTGAGAGTGCCAGATAGTGAGTCATCAACATTGTGAAAGAAAAACAACAATTTCAATCACCAGCTAAACATGAACGCGTGCGTGGCACTTGGACCTAAGTTGCACCTTGTTGGTCAGCACGGCTAACGGGCTCCCCCTTTACGCTGGACCGTCCGTGCGAAAACCATGTTGGGCATCCTCAACCTCGTATGGCCGCAGTCCATGAATGCCACCCTACAAAAATTTTGTTCACTTTTTTTGCGTTTATGTGGTGCTCCCTGACACGCGTCGATCTGAGCAAGCTCCCAGCTCGCTCCAATACTTGTTTACCACCTGTGCGGGAAACCGAGATTGGTGCTCTTGTGAGATATGTTCAGGTGTACACCTGACCCAATGAATGAGGTATTCTCTAACAACCCGCAACCGGAGTGTAGCCTCTTGCTGCTGGAGTAGACGAATCACCTTGTATTGACCATCGGCAGCAAGGACTGTTGGTGGTGGCTGAACAGTTCTATCTACCGTGTATAGAGCCAACAAGCTTCCATTAAGCATGTCACGTGTCTTTATACTCGGCGGAAGCACCAATCGGTATACCACTGGCGCAATACGTACTATGACGGAGAACGACACAATCCACTTCAGTAGACGTTTTTGCGCCCCTCGCGACTTCAGCCGAAGATTCTTAGTGCTAAGTAGCACTTTTTTGCCGATTTCAAACTAGACCTCGCGGCGACTTTTATTGGGACATGCCTTTTGTCGTTTCCGAGCACCTTGAAGGTGACTCTTCACCTCCGATAACAAGGAGTCTATGTGCTCACCAAAGGCTTAAGCAAAAGAAACATGTCCTCTTGTACTCCCACTCTTCACCAATGAAGAGGGAAATACTGGATGCCGACCACTATTGAACACAGAGCGTGTGAACTATGTAGACTCGTTCACCGAGTTATTCACTACAAAATCCATAGGTGCTAGGAATTTGTCCCAATGAGTTATGGTAGGGTCCATGTACATACGAAGCATCTACTTGAGAGTGCAATTCATGTGTTATGTTTGTCCATCCATTTGAGGGTGAAATGTCGTCGACATTTCTGACCCACTATTGAAGTACTTGTGTATTTTTCAAGAACTTACTAGCAAATTTTCTATCTCGAGCGGAGATAATGCGCAACGACAAGCTATGGTACTTTACGACACCCTCCAAGAAGAGACTAGCAGTCTCTTTTGCATTCACATTAGTGGTTATAGGAATAAAGTGTGTCATCTTTGTCTCAAGATCCACAACCACTAGTATTGCATCGTGGCCACTAGTGGCCATCCGGCCCATGTCTTGAAGACCCGCAATGAAGTCCATGCTAAGGCACTCCCATGAAGTCCCAAGGATGCGAAGTTACAAGAGGAGTCAAACAGGATTTTTGTTACTAGCCATATTCTGAAGATAGGATCGCATGTCGTGCAATACATACGAACATAGATACTCCTACCTGGCCACCATTAGTGGTCCGAGAGTGCCTGTTCAGTCTTTCGAGGTCCCACATGACCTGCGACCGGCGGATTGTGGCGATTGGCTATGAAATACCCACCAACGCAATGACTATAAAATACCCACCAACCTCGGTGGTTGCCTTCATTTCTACAGGCTTTCAACTTATTGGATCAGCCACATTGATGCATCTAGACTGATAATCCCATGTGAACAAGGATTGGCTCAGGTGTTCTCTCTAATGCACCTGACGTTTTGACATGTTCGGTTGCATTTGGAAAACCACCAATGGGTTATTGTTGGTCACAACCGTTACATCCCCCTCAGCACCCTGGAGGTAGTAACACTGCAACTTAAATGCGTGTACTACAACAAGGAGTTCTTGATCCCCAGTCGTGTAGCGCGTCTCCGCAGGGATGAGCTTTTGCCTTTGATATGCATCTGGATGACCATTTTGCATGAGGACTGTTCCAAGTCCTAATACCAAAGCATCACATTGTACCTCCCACGGTTGCAATGGATGAAGAAGAGCTAAGACATGCACTGTGGATAGAAGCGCTTTGACTTTGAGGAAGGCAATCTCACAATTACAAGAACAATCCCAATGCATGTCTTTTTGTCTGAGCCTGGTTAACGGCGCTACCAAGGTCAAATACCCTTGCATAAACCATTGGAAATAGTTTGCAAGGCCGAGGAAAGACCGAATCTGTCAAACATTTTTCGGGCGTGGTTAGTCCACGATAGCTTGGACCTTTCGTGGGTGGACATGGATACGATCCTTGCCAACTATGTATCCAAGGTATTCGAGCTCATCTTGTGCAAACTTGCACTTGCTCACTTTTATATAAAACTTCTGTTCTCAAAAGATTGCGAGTACCTCACATAGATGTTCTATGTGCTCTTCCATGGATTTGGAGAAAACTAGGATGTCGTCCAGGTAGACCAATACAAACTGGCCGTGTTGCTTGGTGAATGTTCGATTCATTTCTCCTTGGAATGTTGCCTGGGCGTTTGTTAACCCGAAACACAAACCTCAAAACAGATAGTGTCCGTTGTGCGTTTGAAACGCGGTTTCAGGAACATCATCTTCCGTAATGCGGATTTGATTTTACCTTTAAGACAAGTCCAAGGATGAAAAGGCTTTTTCCCCTTAGAGTTGGTCAAACACGTGCACGATCCACGGTAAAGGAATCGATTTTCATGTTGAACTTGTTTAGCACCAAGTAGTCCACGCACATACGTTAACTAATGTCCTTTTTGTTCATAAGCAGAATTGGCGCACCGTATGACAAGCTACTTGGCTCGATCCACCCCTTTGCAAGTTACTCTTTGATTTGGCGTTTGGTTTCTTGCCTTCCTGCTGGACTAAGGCGGCACATGGGTCTGAACGGAGGAAACGTCGCCCGTTGCAGTGGAATTGTGAGGCCCATGTGTTGTTCTTGTCGAAGCCTAGCCGGTGGATCTTGGAATACACCCAAGAATTCCGCCAACAGAAGTTTGATCTCTTATGGTATGTCTTCCTTTACGTCATTCTCCACGTTCTGCAGCTGAGCCAAGAAGTATCAATAATCTTGTCGAATACGCCTCTTGACTTGCATCACGGACAACATGGCATAGACCTCAAGTCGGGTTGGTGATGATTCTCTACTTGGAATCAGTGTTAAGTGATGCCGTCCCTTTTGGAGGATCAAATGTTTTGATTCAAAGCACATTAGAGCCTTTTTTGTCACAGAGCTAGGGATTGCCTAGCACCACGTCAAATGTATCATGAAGGTTGGGTACCTTGAACGTGACACTCTGTGGGTACCCTTCAATGCAAATTATTGCTTTCCAGCAACCAATCACGGGTACCGTACGGTTGTCACCTGTGACAACAAGGCCATTTGATGGCCTGTACTTGGGCTAATCTGTCATCTCCTCCAGTATCAGACAGTACATTCAGGGGAGCACCAACTAGGTGTCTTTTAAACTGCATTGTCATGTGACCTCAAATCTTCCAAGTGAACAAGCTTGATGACGGCAAGGCAAGTTTTTGGTGAACACGGAATCTGTATAGTGGGTGCCACAACTCCCATAATTCACCCTCTTGAGTCCACATCTTGTGGAAAACATGTGAATTTGGCTAGCAACTTTGAGTCCTTTAGTTTGACTGGGCTAAAATCGTCGGCCAAAGGTACGAAAAACGTGATTGAACTCACCCCTTTGAAGGTGTTTGCTTCAATCACTGCATCACACAACTCTTACACAGTGGTTGGTTTTGCCACTACGAAGCATGTTTGATCTCGCATCTCGTCCAAAGATGCAAGGTTTAGTGGACAATCTACAATTGTAGAATGAGGTTCAACAAGAGGAGAGAAAACAAAAGAGAACTTTGAACTCGTAAACAACGCACATGATTGAATATCCTCATATGAAAACATGAACCCACACTCGTGATCAAGTTTTACCCCTGAGTGGTCCCCACTAACGTCACTCAAGGGTGGGGAAAATCTGCCACACGGCCTTGTCTGTTACTACGGTCGGGCCCATTGTTGCAACCGCGACCCTGTCCACGGCCTCCTTCTGTACCATCCCCACAAGGTACTACTGTTGCGTAGCCAGGCTGCATGCAGTTGTGGTATAGTCCGTCATGAAATGCTGTGTTGCGATGCTTATGCACTGCCTTCAGCTTATCTATGTTGTGGTTACGCTTGTGGTTTGGGGTCTTATGCTTGCCTGTCTTCTTGAATGGAGGGTTTGTAGGCTACTTGCCCTTGGCCCTGCCCCGCTTTCTGACTGCCTCTCTAACCCCCGTAGCGTCCATGTGCATGTCGTGGCCTTGCTGTGCACACGCGAACCGCTGTGCGTCTGAGTAATGCTTCGAGTTCGCCAAATACACTTCACTTATATAGTCCCACAACGCCATCCAACTTGTCCAAGCCTGGCTGGTTTCTATTCTGGTGGTCTTATCCTTCATCTTCTTACTGGCAAGACCATGAAAAAATAAATCTAACAGCATGCACTCCGGGTAGTTGAAGGTAGGAGTCCCATCGCTCTTGGTGAAGCTTTCGGCTTCCTCCATGAGTGCGGTAAACTTGCTAAAGTAGGCTTCGAGTGAGCTATCCAGCTACCTGAAGTCCTTGATCTTGTTGAAGGCACGCTATGCCTCCTTACGCTTTGTGCACTCATTATGCATAATCGTGCAGAAGGCCTCCCATGGCATGGGCTGCCACTCAAGGTGTGGTTGCTGCGCAGTCCACTCATTATCCACATATTTGAAGATTTTGTCCTCAATTTGCATTGTGGTGCCTTATGGACACACTGGATGTGCTCCATATGATTCAACTAGTTGGTTAGCTTCACGCCCTTCCGGAAGATCTCCATACTATGGAGGAAGGACATGTTCATGACCTGTCCCGAAGTCGGTGAGTTAGGAGAGTCATCGCTGCCACAGGTGGTGGCATCAATAGTTACAGCCCGCTGCAATTGCTATTGTATAGGCACCTGAGTCACGCTCCACAACGCCTTGTCAAGGTCATTGTATAGGTGACTTACCTCATGAGCGGCCAAGCGCTGCAGCTGGCGATCACGGTGGATCCTTGATACTTTCTCTGATGTGGGCCAGTAGGTTGGAGAACACAAACTTCAGCTATGATGCCATCAGAGCATCAACGATAGCCTCCAGGGCCTCGCGTTGTCCATGCATCTTACCCACTGAAGGAGGGTACGGTTCATGTACACAACTCCCAAGAGTCCCACCTTTTGGAGGAGGTTGTTGTCTGGGAGGATGCTCGAGTTGGCACTAGTTTGTCCCATTGCGGCCACGTCGTAGGAAGGGGGGTCCGCCCCTACTCCTCTTGGTGGTGCCGCACCCCCATCGTTGGTGGTGATCTTGAGTCGGCCCGCTGCCTCAACAACCAACTCAACAAGAATTTAAGAGTCATTGCGAATTGCTTTTGCGATTACGTCGTCAGGCTCGTGTTTGTACGAAACTCCCTTGTGGTTTCTCTTAGCGCCTTTGCTACTGTCGGTAGCTTTGCTACTATCAACACCTTGGGGCAATCCAGGAAGCGTCTTGTCCTTGTGCCATAGGCTTGAGTTAACCGGACGATGATGACGATGATCACGATTTTTGTCGCTTTCATTGTCGTCAACGTCGTGCTCTTTCTCGGGGTCCATTCTCTGGTGGTCCTCCTCGAGCGCATCATCCGCCGCTTGGGGGTCGTCCATGTATACGTCGATGTGGTCATCGAGCAATTTTCTTGCTTCTGCACGCTTGAGGGTGTTGTGGAGGTTGGCGCTGGTTGCCTTTGGCGGTATGGTTGTCTTTGGTTTGGAAACCGTGCTCGTGACGGCGGCTCTTAAGACCCAAAGTTTGCTAAGGGAGTGTGGTGAGGTCGTCACCTTGCCCTTGTTGGTCTTGGACGGTCAGGTACTTGCCATTTTGTCACCCGTCCAACTAGCACGTGAAGACCGTTGTGAGAGTCACTCCATGATCTCGAGGAGGTGTCACCTCCCGAAGTCTCTTTGTTCTCATGATCGATGAGGTGATTATAAGTTGTATTCATGTTGTCCTAGGCCACCACAGTCGACACAATCACATGGTAGAAAATCATTTTTTTCCTATGCCGCCAGGATTGGCACAATCACGTGGAATCTAGGCACAGCCCTAAGATGTGACTCATGGCACTGGGAAATCTAAATAAACCTAGAAAAATAAAGCAAGTACAAGATCAAGAAGCTACAAGAGTTTGAGCACCGCTCAAAATGGCGAGGAGGAGGAGCAGGATCAAGAAGTCAACTTTAACTAAGAGTTTGCACCCCCATAGGCTCCCTCCTCACTAATCTTGTCTTCTTCATTGTATTCTTGTCTTTTGGTCTTCCTTGGCCTCTTCTTGCATCTTCTTGGCGTGCTTTGCGCCCCCTTGGAGGCGCCTTCCTTGTGCTCCATGGCAATGTGATGGCCTCCAAGAATTCTCTTAGTGGCGCCTTCCTCTATTTTGTTTTCCTCTTAGGCCGTAAGATCCCCTAGTATTGGGCAAGGGCACTGCTCCAATCTTTTGTCAAGAGGAGAAGAGGGAGACGTGAGAAGAGGGGATAGGTGGGCCCTCCCCATCCCGTCCAAGAAAAATCTACCTAGCCCCCTGGCACGTGAGAGAAGCTTAAAGGAGCTAGCAGAAAAAAAAGAGCTCCTCAAGAGCTTTCCAACACAGTTTGCTGAACTTAAAACGGTTAAGTTTTAAGCCCGTACCCCTCTTTGGTGTTTATGTTGCTGCTGCAGCTGCTCTTGGTGTTTGATGTCTGGCGTGGCCGCTCAAATCGTCAAAAAATTAGCCGTGAGGGTCCCTTGGCTCTGATACCACTGTAACGGGTTGTGTCTCCAACTCCCGCACTTAGGTCGTCGTCAGAATCCGCAAAATGGCTCGAGGCTAGCTCGTCCAGAGCTAGCTCAAGTGGCTTTTACCTTGGTGTCACTCTAGAGGCAATCGTCATCAACAACACGTGCAAGGAGACTTGAGTGCATCATTTCTCCGTGTTAGTTTTCTTCACATCCACAACAAAGGCTAAGTAGGCTTTGCTGACGTGACAGGACCTTGATGTGCTTAGCTAGACATGTTCATGTTGTAAAAAGGCAAAGTGCAAAAGCTTGATGTTTTGTGGGATTTTGATTGTATTATGAAAGTACAATAGTACACATAGAGTAGTACTATGTACTAGCCTCACCGCAACATATGTATAGCACAAAGCTCTGACTCTGCTCCTGGCCCAAGCTAGGCACAATGTCTTGCCAGGAGTCCAGCCATGAACAAGAGTCTTGGCATGTCTTGAAGGTAGACAGGCCTTGAAGAAGTCAGGGCGCCTCCTAGCCAAGCTGGCAGTGTTGCCAGGCTCACTGGGTTGACAGAGGAGAACTGCAGCAATATCTAGAGCTGGGTGCAAAGTCAGAAGGCTGACTTTTCAGTGGTATTGGCGGTAGATGAACCTGAGATGCTGCTGGATGCTGAGATCATATGTGACGGCTACAAGCCCCTCCTTCTATACTGCTCGTCTTGGTTGAGACTAGTCCCATGTGCTTCCTCGTAGGTAGTGGTCTCAATTGTACCACCTGCTGATGTAGTAAACCATCCTTCAGTATTAGAAGACGCGTTGATGATGTACTAACTCATCGATGAGGTTGTCTACTGGCTCAGACGACCTTGGTGCTGCCAGTACAATGCCATGTGCACACCTCGTAGGGTTGCATTCCCCAACCTGTCTTGTCTGAGGAAGTTATTGAGTTGTCCAAGGTAGGTGAGAAAACTGAGGTGGTCACTCTTATCTTGGACTTCCCAACGTAGCTATTTACACTCCCAAGCATGAACACAACACTTGGGATATTGAACCAGTAGTCAGCTGGCCTGTACAGTGGGAAATTCCTAATAAGAATTTTCACGGCAAGTCATAGACAAATCTGCAACAACCTGTAAGAATCTTCGGATCACAAAATGACTGCGTCCTGTTGTAGCATAAATCCAGCTCAGATATCGCTTCCCTCCAACACTCTCCCTCGATAAGTGTGCTGGTGATGATGGGCACCTTGTCGATTTCACTCAAAGGCAAAGAATTTGATGATTTCTTTGGTCGCCATATGAGCTGGTTCAATGAGAGGTATGTTGGCATCTTTGTCAGAAGTTGGAGTCTCGGAGATGAAGTTTGGGTATTTAATCGGGTGGAAGTAAGTCTGTCAGATCTTGATTGCAGCTTCCGGGTGCCTGTAGAACGTAGTTCGGGTCTCCTTGGGTTCTTGTCCGGGTTCCAATTGTGATCCTGAAAAATAGGGAAGGCCTGGAACAACCTCAGGCACCACAACTGTCATTCTCCTACGGAAATCATCAACTCTTGACACCTCCTTGATGTTGACTTCCGCTCGTGAAAGTCGCACTTATGACAGGACAGGAAATCTGGTTGTCTTGTCTTGAGAAGGTCGCAGGTGAGGTGTCTTGTCTTGAAAAGGTCGCAGGTGAGATGGCAGGATGGAGAAGATCACCAGAAAGTAATTCCTGAGCCGTTCCTGCCTTGGAGGTGGAGTAGAAAAAGGTAGTTCCGCATTCCAGCTGCCCATCCTGTCGCTTTTGGGTACACAGTTGCAGGTTGAGGTTGATTTTGCCATTAATCACTCTTCCTTAGTCGCTTGGTGACATCCTTCCGCCCCTGTCTGCTCCTCAAAGGGCGAGTTGTTCCTTGGGAGTGCAGTTTTTGGAAAGAGAACGCTGCTCCGCTTGACTCTTTTGTTGTCGTGCAGGTGTTCGTCTCCGTACTTAGTGTCAAAATCGCGTTTTTGGCATGTAGTTCTGCTGACAGCTTTCTTTCGTCCTATTTCTCCGCCGGTTGGTCGAGTAGTGGTGGAGGTGGTTACGGCGGCTGGACTTGGACTCGCGAGAGGCAAATTGAGTGTAGCTCGCTCTGTTCCGATCAAAGATTTCTGAGTCAAATTTTTGGCAACTCGCTTTTGCTCCTTTGCACGTTTTGCTGCGCTGCTCCAGAGCTGACCGTTTCCACCAGTCGGGGTGACGAACTTCTTGCAGTCGGCGGTCGCACTCACAACCTTCGGTGGCAACGGGCTCAACTTGGCGAGGTGATTCGCCGCTGTCCTCGTGTCCCCTCCGCCGGCTTGCTTTGCTACGGAAGCATCTTGCGTATTTCGTGTCTTCTTTGTCTTTCTTTATATCCTTTTTGTTTGTTCTTCCAGCCGGTTCCAGGGGAAGGGCAGCGCGGCGTCCGCATCGGAACACCGTGACCTCCTGGTTGCTCCCCTTATTCGCGTGAGGGAGCGACTGGGTTGCGACCCATCGGTCCAAAAACGCGGCTTCGCGGTGGAATTTTTGTTTTGTCGTTGCAAAGGGCGACGGCATTTTGCTGATGTCGTTGCTTTGAGCGATGGTTGTGCACGGTCGCAGGGAGGTCAGAAGACTTTTGTAAAGTTACTTGCGACGAAATCTGTTGCGAAGATAAACTTCCAGCTGCTGCTGAATCTGAAGCTGCTGATGATGAATTTCTGCTGCACCCAGCTGCTCCTTTTCAGACAAAGAGCAATGAGGTTCTAGTTTCAATGCCGCCGAAGCCGATGAAGTCGACGCAAAGAAAACGTGAAATTTGTGTAGTTTTTCAGGTTCTTCTCCAGCCAGCTCTAAAATCTGAGACTTGCAGCCTGTGTCTTTGTTGCAGATTGGGATATAATTGTCGCTGTGAATCGCCAATGGCTTTGGGAATGCAGGAGATGGCGTACATTTGAATTGTGGTTTTGAGTGTTGGTGATAACATGCTCCTTTTGCCCTGTCCGTGTGTCAGCTGCACGTGGTACTCCGCATGCTCCATACACCATGAAGCACCTAAGCAAGTCGCCACTGGTTTTCACCGTCATGGTGAGGGTGTGAATCTTTGACTGTCGCGTGTTGGAGAGCTCGATGTGGTTTTGCCGGTATTGCAGGAGCGCGTTTGAGGTGAATTTGTACTTAACAGTGCACCGATTGAAGATGTCTTTTGGAACCATCTTGGTTAAGAAGTCCGCTGCTTGCTCCAAACCAAGCACATGCACGAGCCGCATAGTGCCATCAATGACCTTTGACCTGATCCAATGGCCGTGAATGTCGATGTGTTCTGTACGTCCTTGGAATTTGGTGGAGTTAGCGAGGTTGATCACAGAATTTTGTCAATGTAACTTTCAGTGGGCTTCTCTTGCCCAAATCCGATATCGTCAAGAAGGTTCTGTAGATAGGTCACCTCTTGTGCGACTGATGTTGCTGCAACATACTCTGTTTTGGCAGATGTGAGTGTGATGATGATTTGCCGCTTTCTTCACCATGAGATTGCAGCTCCAAACAGAAGGCACACAACGCCCGTAGTGCTCCGTCGGTCCTCCTTCGTACCTCCAAAATCTGCATCAACGAAGCACTTGAGCTCCAGGTCCTTCTAGGTGTCGAAGCGTAATGCTGCGTCTTTTGTGTCTCTCATGTACATAAGGGCCCGGTTGAGCTCCTTACAAGCCTGCATTGTACAGGTCTTGTTCCCACGTGCAAGGTTCCCCATAGTGTGCTGTATGTCCGGTCGAGTACAACTTGCACCGTGCATCAGTGACCCCACTCTGGTGCGGTAGTCGGTCTCACTCCTCCCCCTTTGTCCATGATGCATCAACTACTGTTGGGTTAAGGGTGTTGGCACGCATTGATCAGACACATCAAAGCGTTCAGAGACCTTTGTGCAGTAATTCTCCTAGCTCATCTCCAAGATACGCAAGTAATGGTTGCGCTCAATGTTCATGCCGAGGTAAAACTGGAAGGACGGCATGAGTGTGATGTTCACCTCTTTGGCCATTGTTGTAGCCGTTTCTTTGATGAACTGTGCAGATGGGCCAATGATGAGGATTTCATCCACGTACACAAGGGCGTAGCAGTCTGGGCCAGCGTTAGGTACAGGTCGGTGAAGAAACAGACATTCGTTGGAATGTTAGGCCAATGGTTGGAAATCAAGGTTCACCAGAAGTTCCTAAAGCTTCTTGTACCAGAGGAGTGGACTCTGTTTCATCCTGTAGAGGCTCTTGACCAGCTTGCACGCACGTCCACTGCTGTCATCATACCCTTCTGGATGCTTCATGAACACAGGTGCATCCATATCTCCATGGAGGAAGGCATTCTTGATGTTAAGTTGTTGCACAACGTAGTCCTTAACTGCAGCAATGGCAAGCATGATGCGTACTATCATGTAGCAGCTTCCAGGTGCGTAGGTTTCAAAGACGTCCTTTCCTTCCACCTGTGTAAAGCATTTTACAACAAGTTGGGCTTTCAACTTGTCAATGCTCCCGTCAGCCTTGGTCTTGATGCAAAAAATGGACTTCACCCCCACAGGCCGTGCATGCGGTGGTAGTTCAGTGAGTTCCCACGTTCCCTGCTCCATCAATCTGTTGTACTCTGCATTAAGTACTGCTTTCCACTCTGTTGCATTCTCACTACTTAGAGCTTCTTGTAATGTCTTTGGCTCCGGCGGGAGTTCCTTCGAAGGGTGTGAAACAAGTGTAGCAAGGTGTGTCATTGAAAATTCAGCAAGGACGACCTCTTCCTCCTTGAACACTGAGCAAGCTGTTATAGCAAGGTTGTGCTCCTCCTCATCATCTCCCTGTATGTACACCATTTGCTGTTGTAGGAGGCGTGTGAAATTCCTATTGTCCACAGCGAGTGGAGGTTGAACCTTCCTCGGCGGTTGCTAACCATCTTGCACGCCCACCGTCTTGGCTTCATCATGTCGTACATAAACCGACTCATTGTCGAAGGTGGTGCTTTCAAGGTGGTGAGTGTCGAAGGGCACACGCACGCGTACCACCTCATTGTCCACCTCATCCAGATTTGAAAAGGTTAATGGATGTGTGGCCGCTTCTCCTTCTGATTTTGCAAGGGACTTGACATAGGAGTTGTAGAAAGTCTGTAGAAGATCTGGGGTCATTTTTTGCTTGGCCTCCCATGCTGTGCGTGTCAGATTCTCAGAAAAAATATTGCAGCGCAGCTGATGATGGTGTGTTGTGAGTCCATCTTGATGAACTCCCATCCTTTCATGTTGGATGCTTGCCCCATGAACAAGCCCCAAGACGCTTTATCGGTCAGCTTCCTCCTTCGCTCCTTTGGCACATGAAAAATTGCCATGCAGCCAAATGACCGATGTCCTTTGATGTTCGGCTTGTCTCCATGCCATGGGCGTCATTTTAGGTTACGCGGTTGCGCACCCAAACAACTTGGTTGAGTGAGAATGGCTACCAGCTTCTGTAAAATCATATGCCAAGAAGCATTGACTTAAGTGTTTCCCAAATCATACGGTTTGCACGTGCAACGACTCCGTTTTTCTGCGGTGTATAAGGCACGGAAAACTGCTACACGATACCCATGTCTTCTAGATGAGACATGAAGTCAGTGCTAGTGAAATCTCCAGCGTTGTCGGAGTGTAGGACGTGAAGCTTCCTGTTGCTCTACCTCTCTGCCATAGCCAACCACTAGAAAAAGTAGGTTGGTGTTTCTTCTCCTGTCTTGAGAGCGTAGCACCAAGTGAATCGGGTTGCACCGTCGACAAACATAAGAAAGTATTGGAGACCCAAATTCATCGTGGCTATTGGTAGTGGTCCGTAGATGTCAGTGTGGACCAACTTGAGCTTGTCCAAAATGTCGCACTTGCATGCAGGTAGGAACACTTGTTGTGGCAGTTTTGCCTTCACGTAGTCTTTGCAGGGATCAGAAGTCCTCTTGCCGTCACTGTCCTTGATGTCAAGTCCATGAACGTGCTGCTGCTTCTTCATGGTCTCGACTAGCTGGTTACTGATGTGGCCTAATCTCTTGTGACACATGCTGACGTATGCACCAGAAGATTGCTGTAGACTTAAGACAGCAAAGGGAGACTCATGGAGGGCTGAAGTCGGGTCTGATCATGCCACATGGCAGAAGAAGGCCCTCGGCAAACACTTCCCCTTCATTGTTTCGCAGGGTGATGTTGTTGCCATTGCTCACAATGTGAGATCCCCTCTTTAGCAGCTGCCCGAATTATAGTAGATCGACGGCAATTGGAGGGATGTAAAGAACATCTCCAAATTTCACCTGAGGTCCACCGTAGCCTGTCACTACCACTCTACCTTTTCCCAACACTTGGACTTGCTTGTTGTTGGCGACTGTCACAAAGCCCTTTGTGCTAGGCTAGAGTTCCTAGATATAGGACCTGTCAAATGTGATGTGTGATGTGCACCCACTATTGAGGTACCACACATACGATGAGAAAATGAGGCCGTTGTCCATGTCACCATCCTTCTTCTCCTTCTCTTTGTCTCTTGGATTTTTACCTTGGTAGCCATTTTGCTTCTTTGCTAGTGCCTCGTCCGCAATCCGCTTTCTGCAGTCCAATTTTTTGTGACCAATCTTCTTGCAATAGTGACATTGTATTGCAGGCCGTGATCCTATGTGTTGGCCACTCGCGTTGTGGTCGTTGGTATTTGGACTAAGGCGCGTGGTGACCTGGGAAGATGCTGAGTTCATGATGGGTTGGCTCTTCCACGATGGATGAGCTGCGTTGACGTGGGCTGCACTTGCTGCAGGAAAAGGCGTGTTGGATAGAAGCACAACTCTTTCCTTTGCAATCTTGTGGTCGCGATGCTCTGTGAGAAATTTCTCGCACACGTACACCTCTTTCAACTCTGATTCTTGCCTGAACTTCAGCACATGTCTTACATTCTCCCAGTCTCCTGTCAAGCCACTGAGAAGGAATGTTACGAATGCGGGCTCCGAGATTGGAGCATCCGTTGTTGTAAGCTGATCGCGTAAGGACTTTGCTTTGCTGATGCAGTCTTCAATGTCGCTAAGGTTGCCGAGGTTGATGTGCGATAGCTCTGTAAGAAGGTGAGACTTGAAGGTTGAGTCTCCAGCCATGTAGGTCTTGAGTAGGTAAGACCAAGCATGCTGAGCAGGTTCAGCCGATCCCTCGAACGTCCTGATTTCTTATTGGATTCAAGGAGTGAGGTGGTTATCCAACACCAAGTATGCAGCCTTGGTGAAGTAGTTGGACTCTGCCACCACTTGTTGTGATGACCCCAATGGTGGCGGCGAGTAGTGCCCGTTGTAGAACTCCCATAGGCAATGAATCTAAGCGACCTGTTTGAACTTGTGCGTCCAGTGTCGGAAGTTCTCTCTGTCAAAATTGTCGACCTTGATCTTGTGTAGCTACAAGGATGCTGCTATTGCAGGCACTGTGATCTCCAAAAGTTGGAATGGGATTGTTTATCATACCAATGGTTGGGCAGGAACAGGATACTGTTGCATGGGTACAGCTGGGAAAGGCTGACCTTGAGCCATTCCTGTAGCTGCTACAGGCTGAGCCCCGTAGGCTTGTGGTATAGAAGCCGGTTGAGTTTGTTGGTGTGATGCCAATGGTGGCACCCCTAGCATCCCTTGAGAGTGTGCCAAGAACTGCCGTTGCACACCTCCATTTGTAGCTCCTCCAGGATGCATGTGCTCGGAGATAGCTGGTTGTAAGATAATTAGAGGACTTTCTTGAGAGCGATGGGCTGAAGATGCATGTGAATCTTGTTACCACTGCATCTATTGTTACACTTACTTGTTGCTGTAGTTGTTGTTGCTACTGCTTTTGCTGTACCGTGTGTTCATGCATATGTTGCTGCTGCAGTTGAGACTGAGCTAGCTACTGTTGAAGTTGTACACTCTATGCTGCTAGCGCTGCATGCGACTGTTGCAACTGTTGTGTGTGTGACGCTTGAGTCGCATGTGTGAGCCACTCTTGATGTGGAAGGAGCTCTTGGGCTCCAAGCTGCTGCCTCGAAGCCTTTTGTTCCTGCTCCGTAGCTTGACGCGCCAATGCTTCCCAATGCCTCCCGCTGTACCATCCATTGCGCTTCCTCAGCCAAGCATTGCACTTCTACTGCTTGCCGTTGTGCGTGATCTGCAACATGACGTTCCTGCTCTTGACCCATGCATAAACCATGCAGAATTGATTGATTTTCTAAGGGAGGGGAATCTCCCCCTTGATTGTCAAGGGGAGGAGGACCTCCCCGTTGGTTTTCAGGTTCCATGCCACTCATTGGAACCTCTATCATTGTGCAATGTGCAGGTTCAATCACAAGGAAAATCCAACAACCAAACCTGCTATCACTCACTTGTACAGAGACAGAAGAGAGCGTCTACACCTACTACAATTCCTACTATGCTTCTGCTGCTATGCTAGCTGAAAGCACGCCCTTCCTCTGATACCATGTTAGTTTTATTCACGTCCACATCAAAGGCAGAGTAGGCCTTGCTGACGTGACAGGACCTTGATGTGCTTCGCTAGACATGTACATGCTATAAAAAAGCAGAGTGCGGAAGCTTGATTTTGATTCTATTATGAAAATACAAAACTACATGTAGAGTAGTACTATGAAGCCATCTCACAGCAGCATATGTACAGCACAAAGCTCTAACTCTGCTCCTGGTCCAAGCTTGGCACAATGTCTTGCCAGGCGTCCAGCCATGGACAAGAGTCTTGCCATGTCTTGCAAGACAAGCCTTCAGGAAGTCAGGGCACCTTCTAGCCAAGCAGGCAGTGTTGCCAGGCTCACTGGGTTGTCAGAGGAGAACTTCAGCAATATCTGGAGCTGGATGCAAAGTCAGAAGGCTGAATTTGCACCCGGTAGTGGCGGTAGCTGAACCTGAGATGCTCCAGGATGCTAAGATAACATGTGACGGCTTCCAGCCCCTCCTTTTATACTGCTCTTCTTGGTTGAGACTAGTCCCCTGTACTTCCTCGTTGGTAGTAGTCTCAACTGAACCACCTGCTCATGTAGTAAAGCATCATCCAGCATTGGAAGACATGTTGATGATGCAGTAATTCATCGATGAGGTCATGTGCTAGCTCAGACGACCTCGGTGCTGCCTGTACAATGCCAGGTACACACCTTGTAGGGTTGCATCCTCAAACCTGCCTCGTCCGAGGCATTTGTTGAGCCGTCCAAGGTAGGCGAGAAAACCGAGGCGGTCAATCTTCTCGTTGCCATTTACACTCCCAAGCCTGAACACAACAGTTGGAATATTAAACTAGTAGCCAGCTGGCTTGTACAGTGGAAATTTCCTCATAAGAATTTTCCCGGCAGGTCACAGACAAATCTGCAACTGCTTGTAAGAATCTTCGAATCACGAAACGATTGTGCCCGGTTGTAGCATAAATCCAGCGCAGTTATCGCTTCACTCCAACACTCCGAAGGCCCATTTCTACATCAACCTTGCCCCCTCATTCAGGGTCCTAAACGAGGGGGTTACTCCTTTGAACTCGTGAGTTTGCACATGTTTTGGTAAACAAAAGTCAATTTTTGTAGCAAACGAACTTGAGTTTTATTTTTGATGCGATGACGCAAAGTTGTCGCGTGCGAGGCAAGTCCGGCGATTTTGCACAGGTGCTTAATGGTTCTCTCGTGCCTTACTCCCTCACTCTCTATCCGTCGCCTTGCTTACTTGAGGAGGCGGGGAGGAGAGAGCGAGGATGAGGGCTAGAGGCCACAGGCCTTAGCCCTCGAGGCCTCGCGGCCTCCTGGCTCCCGATTGAGCCACCAGCTTGATCGGCGGCTGGTGGCTCGCCGGCGAGTGGCCGGCCAGTCACTTGACCGGCCGCTGACCATCCAGGCGGCCGGCCGCCGGTTGGCCGGTAGCCAGTGGGTGGCTGGGCACTGGCCAATTCTTGCAATAGCGAGGGGTGGCTCGTGACCACACCCTCTCTATTGTGAGATGGGAGGGCCGAACCAGCCCTCCACCAACAGACTTTTAGTGTTCTAATAATTTCCATCTTCTGTTTAGAAAGAATGGTGGAATCATTCATCAAAAACTTCAAAATATTGTATCACCACATGTAATAACAAGTAAAGCATTTCTAAGTATTAAAAAACATTGTATCTTACCCCTTCTTTTTTGTTATGTGTTGGTGCAAAACTTTGTCGATTTCATTGTTGGAAAAAGGAGGAAGGGGATCCCATTGGAGATGGGTTCGATCAAAGCGTTTGCAGCGAGCATAAGTGATGCATGGATGTCGATTGTATCCAAGAGTCGAGGGCTGATCTGCTTGCTTGAGTATGAGTCGGAAAATGTGGTCACCTGTAGGCTCAATTTGTCAAAGTGAAGGAAAATTCCTCCATGGATATTACATGAAACCCATGTTTAAAGTCTTCCTAGACGTGAATGCACTCCCCTCTATTTCCAGATTGCTACATTATTTGTTCGGAGTTGGTTGAAATGGCTTGAGAAAAACACCTTCACAAAAACAGTTGGGAGCTACTGAGGTGATACAGTATACATTTGTGGACATTTTCATTATGGGATGAGGTCCCTATTCCTTTACATGTTTTTGTGAAAGAACTGGGAAACATCCCAACTTTGGTCACGGGACTGGTCAGCTAGCATGTCGTGATTTTGCGTTTATTGTGCAATCATGACGACATGCTGCATTTGTAACGGGTCGTGTCTCCAGCTCCCGCACTAAGGTCATCATCGGAGTTTGCAAAATGGCATCCAGAGCTCGCTCGAGGGGTTTTACCCTCAACGCCACTCTGGGGGCAATCGTCATTAACAACCCGTGTAGGGAGACTTGAATATTTCAATTCTCTGGAGGCCCATTTCCGGTTTTACCTCGCCCCCTCATTCTGGGTCCCAAACAAGGGCGATATTCTTTTGAACTCCTAAGTTTGCACGTTTTTTTTGTAAACGAAACTCAAAGTTTGTAACAAACAAACTTGAATTTCATTTTTTACGTCACGACGCAAAATTGTTGCGAGCAAGGTATGTTCGGCGGTTTTGTGCTGGCGTTGAATGTTTCTCTCGCGCCTCACTCTCTCGCTCTCTATCCCTTGCCTCGCTAACTTGAGAAGGCGGGGGGGAGAAATTGAGGACGAGGGCTTGAGGCCACAGGCCTTGGCCCTTGAGGTCTCAAGGCCACATGCCTTGGCCCTCGATGACTTGCAACCTCCTGGCCACCGATCGAGCCACCAGCTCGATTGTCGGCTGGGGGCTCGCCAGGGGTGGCCGGCCGGTCACTTGACCGGCCACCGGCCACCCAGTCGGCCTGCCGCCGGTCAGCCGGTAGCCACCAGGTGGCTGGCCACCGGCCAACCCTTGCAATAGGGAGGGATGGCTTGCGACCACCCCCTTGCTGCCACGAGGTGGGAGGGTCGAACCTGCCTTCCCGCTATATTCCTCCCCACTTATTATGAACCATCCCGGTTCATGAACAACAATTGAGAGTGCCAGGTAGTGAGTCATTAACATTGTGGAAGAAAACTAATGATTTCAATCACTAGCTAAACATGAACACGTGCATGGCACTTGGACCTAAGTTGTAGCTTGTCGGTCAGCATGGCTAGCGGCCTCCCCCCTTTAGGCTGGAGCATCCCCGTGACAACCATGCTGGGCATCCCCAACCTCCTATGGTCATAGTCCATGAATGCCACTTTGTACGAATGTTGTTCAATTTTCCCACGTTTAGGTGGTGTCCCCAAATACGCGTCGATCTGTGCGAGTTGGTTGCTTGCTCCAATACTCCTTGACCACCCTTGTAGGCAACCGAGATTCAGGCTCCCATGAGTTATGTTCAGGTCCACACCCAGCCCAATGAAGGAGGTATTCCCTAACAACCGATGACCAAAGTGTACGCTTTTGGTGCTAGAGTAGATGAAGATCCTCGTATTGGCCATCGGCAGCAAGGACTGTTGGTGGTGGCTGAACGGTTCTCACTATTGTGTATGGAGTCAGCAGGCTTACATGAAACACGTCATGTATCTTCATACTCGGCAAAAACAGTAATCGGTATGCCACTGAACCGATGTGTGCAATGATGGGAAGTATCCCAATCCACTTTGGTAGAGTTTTTTGCGCCCCTCGCAAATTCAGCCAAAGATTCTTAGTGCTAAGCATCACTCTATCACCGATGTGAAATGAGATTCATGCCAGATTTTGTCGGCATATGCCTTTTCTTGTTGCTGAGCACCTTGAATATGACCATTTGCATCCTGTAACAAGGATTCTATGCTGTTGGAAAAGGCTTGAGCAGAAAGAACATGTCCTCCTGTACTCTCACCCTTCACCAATAAAGATGGTACCACTAGGTGCCGACAAATATTCAATACAAAGAGTGTGAACTGTGTAGACTCGTTCACCGAGTTATTCACTACAAACTCTGCCGGTGCTAGGAATTCATCCCAATCATTCATGGTAGGGTACTCTAGAGCATCTGCTCTAGAGTACAATTCATGCGCTCTGTTTGTACGTCAGTTTGAGGGTGAAACACTCTCAACATTTGTGACTCACTGCCAAAGTACTTGTGCATCATTTGCCATAACTTCCTAGTAAATATTTTATCTCAATCGGAAATAACGCGCAAAGGCAAGTCGTGGTATTTTATGAAACTCTCAAAGAAGAGACGAGTGGTCTCCTCTACGTTCACATAAGTGGTTGTAGGAATGAAGCATGTCATCTTTGTGAGAAGATCCACAACCACTAGTTTTGCATTGTGGCCATGGGCTGTATCCAGAAGACCCGTTATGAAGTCTATGCTGACACACTCCCTTGGAGTCCCAGGGATGGGAAGTTGTTGGAGGAGTCCAGCAAGAAGATTCCATCAGCTTCCACCAATCCATACTTGTCTAGATTTTGAAAGTTCTGGAACCAAGAATCCACACAGTATCCCATCCGTATCCTGTTTACAAAAAAAAATTAGTTCATAATCTCTTGAGGTGGTTGCCACAAAGGTGTAAGGGAATCTAGTTTTTGCACTGTTGCTGTCGCAATGGCCATAAAGCACCCACCGACCTCGGTGGTTGCTTTGATTTCCACAGGTTGTCGTCTTAGTGGATCAGCCACGTTGATGCGTCTAGGTTGATAATCCCATGTGAATAAGAATCGGCTCAGGTATTTCCTGCAACACACCTATTGCCTTGATAGGTTCAGTTGCATTTAGAAAAGCATCAATGCGTTATTGTCGGTCACGACCATCACACCCCCTTCAGTACCCTCAAGGTAGGCATGCCACATGTAAAGAGTGTGTATTACCGCAAGGAGTTCTTGATCCCGAGTTATGTACTACGTCTCCGTGGGTACAAGCTTTTGGCTTTCATATGCAGCTGGGTGACCGTTCTGCATGAGAATTTCTCTAAGTCCTACTATCAACGTATCACATCGCAACTCCTATGGTTGCAATGGATCGGGAAGAGCTAGGATGGGCACTGTGGTTAGCAGCTCTTTGACCTTGAGAAAGGTAATCTCACAGTCCCAGTGTACGTCTATTCATTTGAACTTGGTTAGTGGCACTACCTGGGTCAAATACCCTTGCATAAACCATCCGAAATACCTTGCAAGGCCGAGGAAAGACCGAATCTGCCCAACGTTTTTCGGGCGTGGCAAGTCCACGCCAGCTTGGTCCTTTTGTGGGTCGACACGGATACGGTCCTTGCCAACTATGTGTCCAAGGTATTTGAGTTTATCTTGTACAAACCTGCACTTGCTCACTTTTGCATAGAACTTCTGTTCCCGAAGCATCGCGAGTACCTCGCATAGATGTTCTATGTGCTCTTTAATGGATTTGAAGAAAAGCAAGATGTTATCCAGGTAGCGCAAGACAAACTAATCAAGCTTCTTGGCGAATTTTCAGTTCATTTCTCCTTGTAGTGTTACCGGGGCATTCGTTAGCTCGAAGCATAAAACTAGGAACTGATAGTGTCCCATGTTCATTCAATATGCGGTTTTCGGAACATCATCTTCTTTAATGAAGATTTGATGGTACCCTTAAGAAAAATCCAAAGACGAATATAATTTTCCGCCTTGAACTTGGTCAAACAGGTCCTCAATCCGCAATATGGGAAATCTGTTTTTCACTGTCAGCTTGTTCAGCACCCGGTAGTCCATGCACATGCATAAACCACCGTCCCTTTTGTTTAAGAAAAGGATCGGCGCACCGTACAACGAACTACTTGGCTCTATCTACCCCTTTGCAAGGTATTCCTTGATTTGGCATTCGGCCCCTCACCTTTCTGCTAGACTGAGGTGGTACATGGGTCTGAACGGAGGAGTTGCCTCCGGTTACAGTGAAATTGTGCGACGCATGTGTCGTTCCGGTTGAAGCCCAGCCGGTGGGTCTTGGAATACATTGGAGAACTGTGCCAATGGAGATTTGATCTCCACTGGCGTGTCTTCCTTCATGTCATTCTCCTTTTCATGTAGCTAAGCCAAGAAGCATCAACACCCTTGTCGAATACGTCTCTTGACCTGCATTGCAGACAAGCTAGCATGGACCTTAAGTCGGGTCACTGACAGTTTTGTACTTGGAATTTGCGTAAAGCAACTGTGTCCCTTTTGGAGGATGAAATGCTTTGATTCAAAGCACATTAGAGCCTTGTATTTATGGAGCCAGGGATCACCTAGAAACATGTCAAACAGGTTAAGAAGGTTGAGTACCTTGAACGTGACACTCTGCGTGTACCCTTGAATACAAACTTTCAATTTACAGGTACCAATCACGGGTACCGTGCGGTCGTCACCCACAAAAAAATGCCATTTGTGGGCTTGTACTTCAAGCCAACCTGTGGGGTAAAGTCAAGGCTAAGAAAGGAGTCATCTCCTTCAGTGTTAGCCAGTACGTTCACAGGAGCATCAGCTAGGTATCCTTTGAACTGCATCGTCATGTTACATGCACTCTTTTGAGTGAACAAGCTCGATGACGACAAGCAAATTTTATGATAAATACAAGATTTGTACGGTGGGTGTTGCAAATCCCATGATCAACCCACTCGATTTCACATCTTGTGATAATGTGTGAATTTGGTTAGTACCTTCCAGTCCTTGAATTTGACTGGGTCAAAACAGTTGACCAAAGGTACCGCAAATGTGATTGAACTCATCACTTTGAGGGTGTTTCTTTCAATCACTACATCACACAACTCATGCACAGCGGTTGGTGTCATCACCACTTAGCCTGCTTGATCGCGTATCTTGTCCAAAGATGTAAAGTTTTGTGGACATCGATGGTCTGAGGTTCAATAAGAGGGGAGAAAACAACAGAGAATTTTGAACTTGTTAAAAAATAAAATTGTTTAACATTCTCATCTGAAAACATGAACCCGCACTCGTGATCCAGTTTTACCCCTGAGTGGTCCCCATGAACGTCACTCTGGGGTAGGGAGAGCCCGCCACATGGCCATGTCTGCTACCACGGCCGGGCCCATTGCTGCAACCGCGACCCTATCCAAGGCCCTGTTCGCGGCCTCCTGCTACACCATCCCCACGAGGTGCTGTTGCTGCGGCTAACAACACAGCCTCTTGTCTACTACCAATAGCCTCAGGACATTGAGCCCTAAATTGGCCAGAATGCATGGAGTTGTAGGCAATTCCTCGCAGAATACTGTGTTTTGATGCTCACGTGCCACCTGCAGCTCGTTAATGTCGCGGCTGCGCTTGTGGCTTGGCCACAAGCGTAGCCGCGACATCAGCCTTGCTGTGCACGCACGTTTGGGCATGCGTCCGAGTAGTGCTTCGAGTTCGCCAAATGCACTTCACCCATCTAGTCCCAGAATGCTCTCCAACTTGTCCAAGCCTGGCCGGTTGCTATTGTTGTGGTCTTGTCCTTTATCTTCTTGATGGCAAGACCATCACGTAAGTACTCCAAAAGCATGCACTCTGGGTACTTGAAGATCTGAGTCCCATCGCCTCCACGAGTGCAGTGAACTCACTAAAGTAGGCTTCGAGCAAGCTACCTAGCTGCGTGAAGTCCTTGATCTTGTGGAAGGCGGGCTGTGCCTCCTCAAGCCATGTGCACTTCTTATTCATGATCACACAGAAGGCCTCCAACGACATGGGCTACCACCCAAGGTGTGGTTGCTGCGCGCTCCATTCCTTGACCACATGTTTAAAGAGCTTGTCCTCAATTCGGGCCATGGCGAGGTCACCCCACAAACTAATTGGCGCCTTGTGGACACGTAGGACATGCTCCTAACGATTCAGCAAGTCGGTTAGCTTCATGCCCTTTCAGAAGATCTCCACATTGTGGAGGAAGGACGTGTTCATGACCGGGCCCAAAGTCATCGAGGTAGGCAAGTCGTCACAGCCACCGGCGATGGAATTAGCAGGTACGGCCCGTTGTGATTGCTGTTGCATCCGCACCTGAGTCACACTCTACAATGCCTTATTGAGGTCGTCGCATCGGCGCCTTGCCTCATGAGCGACCAAGCGCTGCAGCTGGCGATCACGGTTAAGATCCGTGATGCTCTGCTCAACATGGACCAGCAAGTTGGCGAACGTAAACTTCAGCTCCGCTGTTGTCACAGCATCGACGGTAGCCTCCACGTCCTCGTGTTTACCGTGTCTCTATATCCACGGAAGGAGGGTACGGTTCATGTACACACCTACCAAGAGTCCCACCTTCCGTAGGAGGCTGTCCCCAGTGATGATGCTCGAGTTGGCGGTAATCTGCCCCATCGCGGCCACATAGTAGGAAGGGGGGTCCGTCGCCACTCCTCCGAGTGGTGTCACACCTCCATTGTTGGTAGTGATCTTGAGTCGGCCCGCTGCCTCGGCACCCAACTCAACAAGCCTTTGACATTCATCGCAAATTGCTTTTGTGATGACAATGTCAAGATTATGCTTGCGAGAATTTTTTGTGTGACTGCTTTTGGCGCCTTTGCTTCTCTCGGCAGCTTTGCTACAATTGGTAGCTTCAGGCGATCCAGCAATCATCTTGCCCTTATGGAGCGACTGACTTGAGTTCGTTGCTCAAACATGACACTAATTGCGATCATTTTTGCCTTCATTGTCGTCGATGTTGTGCTCTTCATCAGAGTCCACGCTCTGATGGTCCTTCTCAAGCACGTCATCTGTCGCATAGGGATTTTCCACGTGCACGTCGACGTGCTTGGTGAGCACATTTCCGGTTTTCGCACACTTCTTGATGTCGCTAAGGTTGGCGCTGGTTGCCTTTGCCAGTACGGTTGCTTTGGTTTGGTAACTGCGCTCGCGACTGCTGCTCCCAAGACTTGGAGTTTGCCAAGGGTGTCTGGTGAGCCTGTCACCACCTTGCCGTTGTTGGTACTTGTCATTCTGTCACCCATGCAACTAGCATATGAAGACTCTTCTTGTGGAGGTGTTGCCTCTTGAAGTATCTTTGCTCTCAAAATCAGTGAGCCAATTTTAATTTTTGTTTACATTGTCCTAGGCCGCCACAGTCATCACAATCACGTGGTAGATAAACACTATTTTTTATGCCGCCATGGTCAGCACAATCATGTGGACTGTAGGAAAAACCATAAGCCATGATTTACGACACTAGGCAAGCTACCAAAACCTAGAAGAACAAAGCAAGTACAAGATCAAGAAGCTACAAGAGTTTGAGCACTGCTCAAAATAGTGAGGAGTAGTGGGGATCAACTCTAGCTAAGATTTTGTACCCCCACACGCTCCCTCCTTACTAATCTTGTCTTCTTCCTTGTCTTTTTGTCTTGTAGTCTTCCTTGGTATCTTCTTGCGTATTCTTGGCACGCCTTCCACCCCCATGGGTGTTGAAAAAATTGTCGCTTCGCATGCCCAAGTGCGGCGCCGGGAGGCGCCGACGAGCCATCAGAAAGTGGAGACTCTGCGCCAACGGATCTGGCGACTCAAGGATTTCTTGGATCCTAAATGGAGGATTTCCCTGTAAATTTGACGAGTCGCTAAAACTGGAATCGGACAAGTATCGAGGGGGATATGGCCTTCCAAAGTTGCAGTATGCGCAGCGGCTCTGGGAGCCGGCTGCGACTCGAAATCCAGTCGATAATCGACCGGACCAAGTAACAAAAATACCATCTGGAGAAATTGCTCCGATAGGCCTACCGAGGCGTCCGGTGGATGATCCACCTAATCCTGTAGTGCAGGTTGTTACTGAGGGACAGCCAAAATCATGGCTCGGCGTCCGAAACTCAGTAGCACGTTTTGTTACTCGGGGACTTCCTCAAAATTCTGATTGCAGGTCCGCGGACAGGTTTCGAACCTCGTCACACCCCATCACCAAACACGACCCAAAAGTGGGGAGGGTGCATGGAAACAGTGCAGGGGACCCCCACACCATGTGCAATGGGATCTGCACCTTGGGAAAGGCGCTTCGCATGTGAAGGACGGCACCACGACGAGTGGCAATGTCAGGCTTCTGTGGTGGGTGAGACCTGCGCTTCGACAAGCGTAACTTGGGTTACGCTTGGCCAAATTGCGCACGGTTTGATGCATTACAGAGCTCATGACTAGCCCTATAAATGTTTTTGTCATGTTTATTCTAGAAAACTAATGCAAAATTGCGTTATTCCCTTCGCAAAAATGACTGTCTCTAAATTCCTCCTCTCATAGCGTGAGGTGACCAGAAAGCTCGTGCTCAGTCTCAGATTGGCCCAAAACAGGAAGACGTAAACCAGTAGAGTCGATCAGACAAATGTCGGGACCGTACCATGCGGATTCCATCCTGACAAAGGGTTATGGGCCCATGTGTCTTAACGCCTCCAACGTTCACGTCTTCCGCAGCGCACGGGATCATCATCGTGGACATCGCCGTGAAGTTCTGAGAACACGTGAGAGTAGCAGCTGCGCACATGGCGAAGAAGGAGACGCAGCCCATTCAGAATTATGCGGGCGGCCTGGGCTTCGGGCTATGGAGTGGCAGTTTGAGCTGCACCTCTTGCATAAGGGGATGTTGGATGTCATATTGGGAAAGGAAGTGCTCGTAGAGGCGACTGCTGCGGACGCGGAGAAGTAGGCCTTCGAAAAGAACAACACGGAGGCGCTCATGCTCCTGGTGTCCGGGACAGCCGAGTCGCAGTGGGGCTACTTCCAAGGCTGCAAGCTGGCAGCCAAAGCTTGGCAAAAGCTCTGCGCCATCCACTAATCCAAGTCGCTCGCGAACAAAATCTTTGCAATGAAGCGGCTCCTCATGGTGAGAATCGAGGAGGGAGATGATGTCATCTTCGCCATGCAGCAGATCGAGTCGCTCGCCTTGCAATGCAACAACGTGGGGTAGAAGATCAACACGCAGCTCCAGGCGATGGCCCTCCTCATGGCCCTACCTGAAAGTTGGGATCCACTCATCACTGTCCTCGGAGGATGGTCAGAGGACAAGCTCGCCTATGGCGTGGTCTTAGAGTACATCCGTAACGAGGCGCAGTGCCAGAGCTACGGGGAGTCTTCGTCTTCCTCATCGGCCCTTATCACCAAAACACGTGGTGGCGGAAGCAGGGGCCAAGGAAGTGGCGGAAAGGGCGGCGGCAAGAAGTGCGCCAAGAAAGGTGCGTGTTGCAACTGCGGCAAGGAGGGCCATTGGGCCCGTGAGTGCCCAGAGGAGGCAAAGACCGGCGGCAAAAATAGCAAGGGCAAGTCGCTCCTCAACGACAACAAGAAACACTTCCTCAAGAAGGCTAACAGGCGGTGCCTGGATTCCAGGGCCGAGGAGCATTCCCAAGTCGAGAAGGTGGGGTTCGTCACCTACGAGAAGTCCTCCAAGTCAATCGTGGTCGCGAACGACAAAGTCGAGCCGGCGGCCGGCCAAGGCGACGTGGAGGTGGAAGTCGTGGTGGGCGGTAAGAAGGAGCTGTGCACAATCCGTGATGTGCAGCACGTCCCCGGCCTGGCTGACATCTTGAGTGTCAGCCGCTTGACGGACAAGGGGTATGAGGTGCTCTTCCGCAGGAAAGG
>SZWC01004371.1:38946-49225 GCA_023375785.1 Penium margaritaceum
ACCATACCATACCATACAATACCATACCATACTATACCATTCCATACCATACCACACCTTAGGAAACCATACCATACCATATCAAACCATACCATACCATACCATACCATACCATACCATACCATACCATACCATACCATGTCATTCCATACCACACCATACCAAACCTTACCATAGTGTACCACACCATACGATCCATACCATACCATACAATAGCATACCATAGCATAGCATAGCATAGCAAACTGTACCATACCATAGCATAGCATACCATAGCATACCATACCATACCATACCATACCATACCATACCATAGCATACCATACCATACCGTACCAGACCTTATCATATCTTACCATACCAGACCATACCATACCATACCTCACCATATCATACCATACCATTGTCAATGCGCCGGATAGCAACGGTCTTGAAAACGGGTCCCGACATGGGAGGCCGCCAACCGCTCTTGGTATTGCAACCAAGATAACATATCACCCTCGAACAAGGGATCCACACTTCAGGTTCGTTTGGTTTGCAACCTCACGAAGTCCGCATGTTGGTCTTTAGTGTCTACCTTTGGTTGGAGACTCTGTGAGGAGTCTCAAAGGCAAAAACTGTAAATGGATGCATGCAAGGTTCAGGCTTTTATACTTGCAGAGCTTTGCTAAAGCTTTTGCTTGTAGTGGCTCCTCTGGAGCCAACCTCATCCTACATTCCTACTTGGCGCGTCCTTAGACCGCCAAGTGTCATCCTCAAGGCAGGCTCTAGTAAGCTTCCTAGAAGCTTGCTGTCCCAGTTTTGGCCACAAAGAAATTTGTGGCCATTGCGGGGTTTGAACCCACGACCTCTGGTTTGAGACTCCGGTGCCTAATCAACCAAGCCAAAAAGGTATGGTTCCTATGATGAGCCACAGGGGACATACCCATTATGGGCAGTGCATTCCTGGCCCATCTCAGAACAGACCAAGGGGACATACTCCATAGAGCAGTGCATGCCTTGTCTGTATGTGTAGCTAGCCAGCTAGGCAGTGGACAAGGTGCATACTATTTCAACAAATCTCTCCCTTGCACCTCTGTCCATCTGTCCCTTGCTCGGCTCCATCAATGCCTTGGAGCTCACCCTTCCTCTGCCGCACTCCTCATGCCGAATCCACGAATGCCTGCATAATGCAAGTCGCTGTCCAGCGGCTTGGTCATGCAGTCAGCAAGCATGCTCTTTGTTCCGNGAACCCGCGACCTCTGGTTTGAGACTCCGGTGCCTAATCAACCAAGCCAAAAAGGTATGGTTCCTATGATGAGCCACAGGGGACATACCCATTATGGGCAGTGCATTCCTGGCCCATCTCAGAACAGACCAAGGGGACATACTCCATAGAGCAGTGCATGCCTTGTCTGTATGTGTAGCTAGCCAGCTAGGCAGTGGACAAGGTGCACACTATTTCAACAAATCTCTCCCTTGCACCTCTCTCCATCTGTCCCTTGCTCGGCTCCATCAATGCCTTGGAGCTCACCCTTCCTCTGCCGCACTCCTCATGCCGAATCCACGAATGCCTGCATAATGCAAGTCGCTGTCGAGCGGCTTGGTCATGCAGTCAGCAAGCATGCTCTTTGTTCCGCAATGCTACAAGTCCACCACGTTCTTCATGACCAGGTCACGTGAGTAGTGGTAACGTATGTCGATGTGCTTCGTTCGCCGGGAGATGATCTCGTCTTCAGCCATCGAGATGGTGCTCATGTTGTCCACGTGTACGATCGTGGTGTCTTTCTGTGGCACTGTCATTTCGCCAAGCAGGCTGCGGAGCCATTGAGTCTCCTTGCACACCTCAGACAAAGCAACGTACTCTGCCTCAGCCGTGGACACGGAAACACAATCCTGCTTCCTGCCTGCCCATGAGATGGCAGCGCCATTCAAGATACACACGTATCCAGAGGTGGATTTCCTGTCGTCGAGATTTCCTCCCCAGTCAGCGTCGGTGTAGCATTTCAGACGAAGGGGGTACGTTCCTTCTTGGACTCCAAGGACGAGGCCCATGAAACATGTCTTTTGCAGGTAGCGCAAGATGCGCTTGACAGCCTGCCAATGTTGTGGCCCAGGGTTGGCCACGAATCTGCTCACTTGTCCCACAGCATAGCAGATGTCCGGACGAGTCCCTACCATGGCGTACATGATGCTATCCACGGCGGACTGGTAGGGGATGTCTTGCATCTCCCTTTGTTCTGCTTCGTTGCTTGGCGACATGGAGGCCTTCAGCTTTGTGNAGTCCTCCAAGTCAATCGTGGTCGCGAACGACAAAGTCGAGCCGGCGGCCGGCCAAGGCGACGTGGAGGTGGAAGTCGTGGTGGGCGGTAAGAAGGAGCTGTGCACAATCCGTGATGTGCAGCACGTCCCCGGCCTGGCTGACATCTTGAGTGTCAGCCGCTTGACGGACAAGGGGTATGAGGTGCTCTTCCGCAGGAAAGGTGCATTGGTGCGCATTGACGGCGATGGTGAGGTCGTGCTAGAGGCAAAGCGCGAGAGCGGTCTCTACATTGTGGAGACCAAGGTGGTTCCTGCGGCATCCAACAGAGCAGATTTGTAGGAGTGCGTCGTCAACATGGCCAAGGGAGGAAGCGCTAACCTGAAGCTCTGGCACCGACGGTTGGGGCATTCGGCGCCCGTAACCGTTAAGGAGATGGCGAAGAGCGACATGGTACGCGGCCTCGTCATCGACGGTGCAGATGCGACAACAGATGTAGCAGCGCATAAAAAGTGCGAGCCTTGCATTTTGGGCAAGGCGTGACGCGAGCCGTTCAACGAGAACGAGGCTCGCACAAAGGACCTGATGGAGGTCGTGCAGAGTGACGTGTGCCGTCAAACAGCGGCTTGAGATGCTTCGTCACCTTCATTGATGACTGTAGCAGAAAGTTCTACGCATACTTCATGAAGCGGAAAGGCGAGGTCCTGGACCGGATGAAGAAGTGCGTCGCAGCGGTGGAGGGGCAGACCGGCCGGAAGGTCAGAGCGCTACACAACGACAACGGCGGAGAGTGCGTGGGCTGCAGCGGGTGGAAGAAGCAGTAGGGCATCAAGTGGGAACCCACTACGCCGTACTCGCCACAGTCTAATGGAGTGGCGGAGCAGGCGAACCAGACGCTGCTCAACATGGTGCGGGTCATGCTTGTAGATGCAAGGTTGCCGCGAGGGTTCTGGGCGGAGGTTGTGCGTATAGCGAGCTACACCATCAACCTCACCCCAACAGCGGTGCTGAAGGGTAAGGGCGGCTGGAAGACACCGCAAGAGGTTTGGAGCGGGCGCAAGTAAAACGTGGCGCACCTGAAGGTGCTCGGGTGCAAAGCGCACGCGATGGTACAAGTGGCGCAACGTTGCAAAAGCAAGCTGGAACCGCGGGCGAAGCCGTGCTTGTTCCTCGACTACGAGAGTGCGCAAAAAGTGTATCGGCTGTGGGACCCGCACACGCAATTGATCATCCGCAGCCGTGATGTCGAGTTTGATGAGCAGCAGAGCTTTAGCAATAGCGGCAACAACATGAGCGTCGAGAACACTCCAAAACAGGGGGAGTGGTTCCAACTTCTTGACTACGAGGAGGAGCCGGCGGACACGGAGGTTGTTGATGTAGCGTTGGAGCACGGCAATGCAGCAGCCGATGTGGAGGACTCCGATGACGATGCAACTGGGCTGGAGATCCAGCGGAATGATCCGTCGAAGGAGGCACCACGGGTGTCGAAGCACGCCCTCCCAGCTGAGTTCACGTCGGGCTTCAGAGAAAAATCCTCTGGACGCGCCGTCCGTCCAATCGATGGTTCACCGGAGCGGGAGAGATCCTCGGGGAGCCGTCCGGTTGATTATTCTCCGGAGCTGGCATAGTCGAAAGGATCGCAGTAGAGCGACGAGGCGCCGCCAAAACTTTCGCGTCGCAGCAGGAGGCAGCGGAGAGCGGGCAAACGTTTCAACGCAGACACCTGTCGATGGATCTGCATGACGCGGTGCATGCTGGCTGCATCAACGGAGCCGACGACCGTGCAAGAGGCACTTGCGCGGCCCGAGGGGGAGCAGTGGGACGTTGCCATCAAGTCGGAGTTGGCGTCCATTGCTGAAAACGACACGTTGTAGCTGGTTGACAGGCCGAAAGACGCCAAGGTCATCGGCTCCAAGTGGGTCTTCAAGACCAAGTTCACAAAGGAAGGTGTGGTTGACAAGTACAAGACGCGGCTCGTGACTAAGGGGTACGCACAGCATAAGGGTGAGCACTACGATGAGACGTTTGTCCTTGTTGCCAAGTTCACAAGCATCCGGGCAATCCTTGCGATGGCAGCCGCGAAGGACATGGAGCTGCACCAGATGGACATAAAGACGGCCTTCCTCAACGGCATCATTGACAAGGAAATCTACATGGAGGTGCTAGAGGGGGTGGAGGCACCGGATGGCAAGGTGTGCAAGCTCCGGAAGTCCTTGTACGGGCCTAAACAATCGCCCCGATGCTGGTACCAAAAGATGGACAAATTCATGGCACAACTCAGCTTCAAGCGCTGTGAGGCGCATCACATCGTGTATGTGCGGCGCAGCAGGAAGCTCCATCAGATTGTCGCACTCTATGTGGACGATCTGATCTTGTGCTCCTCAGACCTGCCGAGCCTTCAGCAGCTGAAAGAGCAGCTGAGCAACAGGTTCCTGATGTCGGACATGGGGGAGCTGGAGTTCTACCTCGGGGTGAGCATTACGCGGAACCAGAGGCCGCGCACGCTTGAGCTGGGACAGGCCAAATACGTGGCCGAGGTGCTGAAGCGATACGGCATGGAGGACTGCAAACCAGCCTGCAGTCCGGTCTCCATGACCTGTGAACTAAGTGCGGCAATGGCGCCGCAAACAAAAGAAGAGCGGGAGGATATGGCAGGGGAGCCCTACCAATTGGTGGTGGGCAGCCTCATGTACGCCATGGTGGCAACTCGACCGGACCTGGCCTACGCGGTGAGCCAAGTGAGCAGGTACGTGGCCGATCCAGAGCCACTACACTGGCAGGCAGTCAAGCGCATCCTCTGCTACCTACCGTTGACGCGGCACGCGCGCTTGAGGTTCGACAGCAAAGGGCGGGTGGACCCATTACGCCTGGTCTGCTACACGGATGCAAACTACGCTAGAGATGTGGACAAGCGAAAGACCACATCCGACTACGTGTTTTTTCCTCCCTGGTGCAGCGGTCTCGTGGTGCAGCAGGAAGCAGGATTGCATCGCCACCTCCACGGTGGAAGCAGAGTACATTGCTCAGGCCGAGGCGGTCAAGGAGGCGGTGTGGCTCCGCAGGTTGCTGGGGGAGCTGGGCGTGTCGCAGCAGGAGCCTACGGTGGTGCAAGAGGACAATACCGGCTCCACCTTACTAACAAACAACCTGATGCAGCACAGGTAGACAAAGCACATTGACGTGCGTTACCACTATGCACGGGACATGGTCGAGAAGGGGCAGGTGGTGTTGCAGCACTACAGCACGCACAACATGCTTGCGGATTGCTTGACCAAAGCGCAACCCGCGGACCGGCACGCAATGAGCGTGGCCGGACTTGGGGTGACGAGCTATGATGGGTTGGAGGGCGCAGCGGAAGACAAGTAAGAGCAAGCTGGAGCAGCGGGCATGGCAGGTTCAAGGGGGAGAATGTGGAAAAAATTGCCCCTCCGCATGCCCAAGTGCAGCGCCGGGAGGCGCCGACGAGCCGTCAGAAAGTGGATACTCCGCGCCGGCGGATCTGGCAACTCGAGGATTTCTCGGATCCTAAAATGGAGGATTGCGTAAAGTTGACAAGTCGCTAAATCCGGTGGAAGTTGTTTCACCAGAATCGGACAAGTATCGAGGGAGATATGGCCTTCCAAAGTTGGGGCATACGCATCGGCTCTGGGAGCCGGCCGCGACTCGAAACCCAGTCGATAATCGACCAAACCGAGTAACAAGAATACCATCTGGAGAAATTGCTCCGATAGGCCTGCCGAGGCATCCGGTGGATGATCCACCTGATCCTGTAGTGCAGGTTGTTACTGAGGGTTGTCGTGGACATGGAATGGACCTTCCCGGTTGCTCGATCCACCATGACCAGGATGGCGCCATGGCCTTTCTTTGTCTATGGAAGTCCCATGATGAGATTCATGGTTATCGACTTCCATAGGTTGGCTAGTAGTCGTAGAGGTTGGAGGAGCTCACATGGCACCTTGTTGGAGCTCTTGTTATGCAAGCAAAGACCACACACCAAGCAATACTTTTGGATGCCCTTACTCTAACATGGCCACCAATTGTGTCCAGCAAGGGTATGGCCTGTCTAGCTTGGTCTGACATCCCTGGACGATGGAGGTTTATGAAACTCAAACATGATCCATTATTGCAAGTTCCTGACATTTGGGATTGCGACACGATCATTGCACTAATAGAGTCCAGCTACCTCAACAAAGCCATGCAGTTCAAGGTTCTTGGGTTCACCAAACCAAGCATCTATGGTATAGCCCATTTGGATATGGTTTTTGGATGGGCTTATGTCAATCAATGGCCGTGGGGGTGTGCAGAGTGGGTTTGGTTTCAATGTGGAAATCAACACAAGTGTCCCAAAGTGTTGGTTGGTGATGTTCTTGTTATCCACCAGAAGAGCCGTATGGGATGTGTTGCAACTCATGGGGCCAGCCACGTTAGCCCGTCCAGGTTTGTACCCCTAGGGGAATGTTCTTGACTGAGGTATTTTCTCTAGCATTCCCGCCTTCTAGAGAGGCTTGGTTTTGTATGGAAGTAAGAAAGAGGGTTATGATTTGTGGCCACAGTGACGTGCTCTACTGCCTTCTCAAGGTAACAGTGCTATGTCGTGAATGCATGCACCAATGTCTGGAGCTCCTGAAACCCTTTTCTGTACCTGGTCTATGGGTCCAAGAGTTTTTGGCCCTCGTAGGAATTGTCAATGCGCCGAATAGCAACGGTCTAGAAAACGGGTCCTGACATGGGAGGCCGCCAACCGCTCTTGGTATTGCAACCAAGATAACATATCACCCTCGAACGAGGGATCCACACTTTAGGTTCGTTTGGTTTGCAACCTCACGAAGTCCGCATGTTGGTCTTTAGTGTCTACCTTTGGTTGGACACTCTGTGAGGAGTCTCAAAGGCAAGAACTGTAAATGGATGCATGCAAGNTAGCGCTTCAGCACCTCACCAATGTATTTGGTTTGGTTGAGTTCGATGGTGCCTGCTACTCGGTTGCGGTGGATGGCAATCCCGAGGTAGTACTCGAGAGGACCCATGTCCTTCATCTTGAACCTTTTGCTGAGGTCAGACTTTAGCCCATCCAGCAACTCGACCGAAGACGAGCAGATGATCAGATCATCCACGTACAGCGCAACCAGCATCAGCCCTCTCCCATCATCGCGCACGTACATGCTCGGGTCATTCTCGCAATGCGCGAAGGAGAGGCCGGTCATGAAACCGTCCATCTCTTTGTACCACATCGTTGGGGCCTGTTTCAGCCCGTAGAGCGCTTTCACCAACTTGCACACCTTGCCCTTGGGAGCTTCAACTCCTTCGGGCACCTCCATCAGCACTTCCTTGTCAAGCTTCCCATAAAGGAAAGTTGTCCTGACATCCATCTGGTGTATCTCCAAGTTCTTTGTGGCAGCAATGCCAAGGAGAGAGCGGATGGAGGCAAAGGTCACGACGGGCGCGAACGTCTCATCGTACTCGGAGCCCGGGCGTTGAGAGAACCCCTTAGCCACTACCCTTGCCTTGAACTTCTCGATGTTGCCGTCTTGCTTCTTCTTCGCTCGGAGGACCCACTTGGATCCCACCACGTGGGCCTTGTCGGGTCTATCCACTAGCACCCACGTGCCGTTCTCGGCAATGGATGCGAGCTCGCTATCCACTGCCTCCTTCCACTTCGCCGCATCTAGGCCATTCATGGCCTCCGCCACTGTGGATGGCTCTCCCTGAGCCATGCACGACCAGCTAAGGCCGGTCCAATCATCCTCATACCGCAAAGGTGCTCTCTTTGGTTGCAAACTGCGCCGGGGTAGTGGTTCTGCTTCTTGCTTTGGTGCTGGTGCTTCCACAGGTGGTGGTTTGTCGTCGTCGTTGTCAGAAGAGTCGTCAGACTCCAAGTCAGACTCGGAAGTCTTGGACACCTCGGTATCCGCGTCCATGTCAGATGATGCATCATCGTCCGCAGCCACTCTCCCATTCCCACCACCTGCTGGCAAGGCGAGCCAGTTGTTGGGTGCTTGGTCTCCGGACTCAAGCAACACTATCGACTCTCCCGCTTTGGGAGTGAGGGTCGGGTCCAGTAGCTCTCCCTTTCCAAGGGTACGTTCGTCGAACACAACGTCGCGGCTCCTCACGAGCTTGCCTACTGCCTGGTCCCAAATCCGATAGGCTTTGTGTGACGTGTCGTACCCAACCATGATGCACTTCTTGGAGCGTGCGTCGAGCTTGCCTCCACCTTCTCTCGACTGGATCTTCACCCATGCAGTTGACCCGAACACTTTCAGATGAGATGCGTTGGGTTTCTTTCCCAACCATGCTTCCTGTGGGGTCTTCAGCTGCTTGTCCTGCTCCTTTCCACACTTCCGCAAGGCGGTCGCTGGTGTGAGGTTTAAGAGGTAGCAAGCCGTTGTTGCTGCTTCAGCCCAAAAGCGAGGTGGCAGCTTGGCGTCGAAGAGCATGCTTCACACCATGCAGAGTAGGGTCTGGTTCATCCTCTCGGCAACGCCGTTGCTTTGGGGGTTGTAAGGGGTGGTTTGCTCATGGTGGATGCCATGATGCTTGAGCCAAGGCTTGCATGCCTCGTACTCACCCCCGTTGTCACTTTGGAGCGCCTTCACCTTCTTGGACGATTGCCGATCCACCATGGCGACGAACTCGAGGAGCTTCTCCTTGACCTCTCCCTTTGTTTTCAGGAAGTAGATCCACAACTTGCGGCTGTGGTCGTCAATGAAGGTCAGGAAGTACTTGCTTCCTCCATTAGACGGTGTGCGAAAGGGTCCACACACGTCACTGTGTATCAGTTCCAAGACGTGCTCCGCTCGTTGACCTCCTCTCCCAAACGGCTTCTTCTTTGCCTTCGCTTGGAGGCATGGTTCACACAATGNGCCACTGTGGATGGCTCTCCCTGAGCCATGCACGACCAGCTAAGGCCGGTCCAATCATCCTCATACCGCAAAGGTGCTCTCTTTGGTCGCAAACTGCGCCGGGGTAGTGGTGCCGCTTCTTGCTTTGGTGCTGGTGCTTCCACAGGTGGTGGTTTGTCGTCGTTGTCGTCGTCAAAAGAGTCGTCAGACTCCAAGTCAGACTCAGAAGCCTCGGACGCCTTGGTATCCGCGTCCATGTCAGATGCTGCATCATCCTCTGCAGCCACTCTCCCATTCCCACCACCTGCTGGCAAGGCGAGTTAGTTGTCGGGTGCTTGGTCTCCGGACTCAAGCAACACTATCCACTCTCCCGCTTTGGGAGTGAGGGTCGGGTCCAGCAGCTCTCCCTTTCTAAGGGTGCGTTTGTCGAACACGACGTCGCGGCTCCTCACGAGCTTGCCTGCTGCCTGGTCCCAAAGCCGATAGGCTTTGTGTGACGTGTCGTACCCAACCATGATGCACTTCTTGGAGCGTGCGTCGAGCTTGCCTCCACCTTCTCCCGACTGGATCTTCACCCATGCAGTTGACCCGAACACCTTCAGATGAGATGCGTTGGGTTTCTTTCCCGACCATGCTTCCTGTGGGGTCTTCAGCTGCTTGTCCTGCTCCTTTCCACGCTTCCGCAAGGCGGTCGCTAGTGTGAGGTTCAAGAGGTAGCAAGCCGTTGTTGTTGCTTCAGCCCAAAAGCGAGGTGGGAGCTTGGCGTCGAAGAGCATGCTTCGCACCATGCCGAGTAGGGTCTGGTTCATCCTCTCGGCAACGCCATTGCTTTGGGGGTTGTAAGGGGTGGTTTGCTTGTGGCGGATGCCATGATGATTGAGCCAAGGCTTGCATGCCTCGTACTCACCCCCGTTGTCACTTCGGAGCGCCTTCACCTTCTTGGACGTTTGCCGCTCCACCATGGCGACGAACTCGAGGAGCTTCTCCTTGACCTCTCCCTTTGTTTTGAGGAAGTAGATCCACAACTTGCGGCTGTGGTCGTCAATGAAGGTCAGGAAGTACTTGCTTCCTCCGTTAGACGGTGTGCGGAAGGGTCCACACACGTCACTGTGTATCAGTTCCAAGACGTGCTCCGCTCGTTGACCTCCTCTCCCAAACGGCTTCTTCTTTGCCTTCGCTTGGAGGCATGGTTCACACAATG
>SZWC01004371.1:67173-69673 GCA_023375785.1 Penium margaritaceum
CCATACCATACCATACCATGCCACACCATACCATACCATACCATACCATGCCACACCATACCATACCATACCATACCATGCCACACCATACCATACCATACCATACCATGCCACACCATACCATACCATACCATACCATGCCACACCATACCATACCATACCATACCATGCCACACCATACCATACCATACCATACCATGCCACACCATACCATACCATACCATACCATGCCACACCATACCATACCATACCATACCATGCCACACCATACCATACCATACCATACCATGCCACACCATACCATACCATACCATACCATGCCACACCATACCATACCATACCATACCATGCCACACCATACCATACCATACCATACCATTCCATACAATACCATACAATATCATACCATACCATACCACACCATACCATACTATACCATACCATACCGTACCATACCATACATTACCATACCATACCATACCATACCATACCGTACAATACTCTACCATACAATACCATTTTTTACCATACCATACCATACCATACCATTTTTAAAGATACCATATAAAACCATACCATACCATACCACACCCTACCATACCATACTATACCATACAATACCATGCCATACCATACCATACCATATCATACCATACCATACCATACCATACCTAACCTTACCACGCCATGCCATAACATACCATATGAGACCACACCATACCGTATAAAACCATACCATACAATACCGATCAATACCATACCATTCTATACATACCCTACCATAGCATACCATACGATACCATACCATACGATACCATACCATACGATACCATACCAAACCATACCATATGACACCATACCATACCATATCAGTCCATACAATACCATAGCATACCATACCATAGCATACCATGGTATGGTATACTGTACCACAGCATACCATACCATTATGTACCACACCATACCATACCATACCATACCATACTATAAGATACCATACCATACAATACCATGCCATGCCATATCATACCATACCAGACAATACGAAACCATACCATACCATACCATACCATACCATACCATTCAATACAATACCATACCATACCTTACCATACCATACCATACCATACCATACAATACCATACCATATCATATCATACAATACTCTAACATTCAATACCATTTTATACCATACCATACCATACCTTCCCATACGATACCATATGATACCATACCATACCTTACAATACCATAACATACCATACCATACCATTCCATACCATACCATACTATAGCATAGCATAGCATACCATACCACACAACACCATACCATACCATACCATACCATTCCCTGCCATACCATACCATACATACCATACGATACCATACCATACCATACCATACCATCCAAATTATACCGTACCATACCATACCATGTCATACCATACCATGTTATACCATAGCTAGCCTTACCATACCATACCATAACATACCATACCAAACCATACCATAACATATCATACCATACCATACAATACCATACAATACCATACCATACCATACCATACTATACCATATCATAGCGTACCATACCATACCATACCATACCACACCAGAACACACCATACCATACCATACCATACCAAACCACACCACACCATACCATACCATAGCATACCATACCATACCATGTGTTACTATACCACACCATACCATACCATACAATACCATACCATAGCATACTATGGCATAGCATACTATATCATAGCATAACATACCATAGCATACCATACCATACGGTACCATACTATACCATACCATACCATACCATACGGTACCATACCATACCATACCATACCATACCGTACCATACGATACCATACAATACCATACGATACCATACCATATCATACCATACTATTGCATAGCATAGCATACCATACCATACCATACCATACCACACGAAACCTACCATACCATAGCATACCGTACCATGCCATACCATACCATACCATACCATACCATACAATACCATACCATACCATACCATACCATACCATACAACACCGTACATTACAATACCATTCAATAGCATACCATACCATACCATATGATTCCATACCACACCATACCATACCATACCATAGCTCAACATAACATAGCATAGCATAACATACCGTACCGTACCATACAATACCATACCATACTATACCGTACCATACCATACCATACCATACCATACCATACCATACCATACCATACATTACCATAAGATACCATACGATACCATACCATACCACACCATACCATACCATACCATACCATATCATATCATACCATACCATGTCATAGCATAGCATACCATAGCATACCATACCATAGCTGACCAGACCATTCCATACAATACCATATAACACCATACCATACCATACCATACCATTCCATATAGTACCATTCCATACCATACCATACCATACCATAGCATACCATACCATACCAT
>SZWC01004371.1:72173-100655 GCA_023375785.1 Penium margaritaceum
TACCATACCAAATGATATCATATCATACCATACCATACCATACAAAACCACACCATACCATATCATACCATACCATGCCTTACTACACCACACCATACCATACCATATGATACCATACCATACCATACCATTCCATATCATACCATACCATAGCATAGCATACCATACCATAGCATATCATATCATAGCATACTGTCCCATAGCATACCATACCTTATTAGTCCATACCATACCATACCATACCATACCATACCATACCATACCTTCCCATACGATACCATACCATACGATACCATACCATACCATACCATACCATACGATACCATACCATACCATATCATACCATACTATTGCATAGCATATCATACCATACCATACCATACCATACCATACCCTACCATAACATTCTGTACAATACCATACCACTCAATGGCATACCATACTATACCATATGATTCCATACCACACCATACCATACCATACCATAGCTTAACATAGCATAGCATAGCATAGCATAGCAAAGCATACCATACCATTCCATACCATACCATACCATACCGTACCATACTATACCATAGCTAGCCATATCATGCCGTACCATAACATACCATACCATAGCATATCATACCATACCATACCATACCATACCATACCATACTGTACCATACCATATCACACCATACCATACCATACCATACCATATAATACCACACCATACCATACCATGCAATACCATACCATACCATACCATACCATACCATACCATATCATACCATACCATACGATAGAACACCATACCATAGCATACCATACCATAGCATACCACACCATACCATACCATTCCATACCATACCATACCATACCATACCATACCATATCATACCATACCATGTCATAGCATAGCATAACATAGCATACCACACCATAGCTTACAATACCATACCATACAATACCATACCATACCATACCATACTATACCATACCATTCCATGCATGACCATACCATACCATCCCATACCATACAATGCTGTACCAAACCATACCACACCCTACCATACCATACCATACAATACTATACCATACCATACCATACCATAGCATACCATACCATACCATAGCATACCATACCATAGCATACCATACCATACCATACCATACCACACCATACAATACAATACCTTACAATACCATACCATTCAATAGCATGCCATACCATACCATACCATACCATACCATACCATACCATACTATACCATACCATACCATACCATAGCATAGCATGCCATACCATAGCATAGCAAAGCATAGCATACCGTACCATACCATACCATACCATACCATACCATACCATACCATTCTATACCATACCATACCACACTATACCATAACATACCATACCATACCATTCCATACCATGCCATACAATACCATGCCATAAGATACCATACCATGCTAAAGCACACCATACCATACCCTACCATACCATACCATACCATACCATATCATACCATACCATGTCATAGCATAGCATACCATAGCATACTATACCATAGCTTACCATACCATACCATACAATACCATACCATAAAATACCATACCATACCATACCATTCAATACCATACCCTACCATCCCATACTATACAATAGTGTACCAAACCAAACCACACCATACCATACGATACCATACTATACCATACTATACCATACCATACCATGCTCTACCATAGCAAACCATAGCATACCATACCACACCGTACCATACAATACCAGTCCATACCATACCATACCATACCATACCATACCATACCATACCATACCGTACGATACGATACGATACCATACCATACCATACCATACCATGCCATACCATACCATACCAAACAAAACCATACAATACCGAACCATACCATACCATACCATATCATACCATACCATACATACCATACCATACCATACCATACCGTACCATACCATACCATACCATACGATACCATACCATATGATATCATACCAAACCAAACGGTACCATACCATACCATACCAAACCAAACCATACCATACCATACCATACCATACCATACCATACCATACCATACCATACCATACCATACCATACCATACCATACCATACCATACCATACCATACCATAGCATACCATAGCATACCATACCATACCATACCATACCATACCGTACCATACCATACCATACCATACGATACCATACCATATGATATCATACCAAACCAAACGGTACCATACCATACCATACCAAACCAAACCATACCATACCATACCATACCATACCATAGCATACCATAGCATACCATACCATACCATACCATACCATACCGTACCATACCATACCATACCATACGATACCATACCATATGATATCATACCAAACCAAACGGTACCATACCATACCATACCAAACCAAACCATACCATACCATACCATACCATACCATAGCATACCATAGCATACCATACCATACCATACCATACCATACCGTACCATACCATACCATACCATACGATACCATACCATATGATATCATACCAAACCAAACGGTACCATACCATACCATACCAAACCAAACCATACCATACCATACCATACCATACCATAGCATACCATAGCATACCATACCATACCATACCATACCATACCGTACCATACCATACCATACCATACGATACCATACCATATGATATCATACCAAACCAAACGGTACCATACCATACCATACCAAACCAAACCATACCATACCATACCATACCATACCATAGCATACCATACCATACCACATCAAACCATACCATACCATAGCATACCATACCATAGCATTCATACCATACCATACAATACCATACCATACCATACCATACCATACCATACCATACGATACCGTACCATATGGTACCATACCAAATGAAACCATACCATACAATGCTTTACCATACCCTACCATACCATACCATACCATACCATACCATACCATACCATGACATACCATACCCTTGCAAACCATACCATACCATACCATACCATACCATACCATACCATACCATATGATATCATACCATACCATACCATACGAAATCACACCATACCATACAATACCATACTATGCCTTACTACACCACACCATATTATACCATAGAAAACCATACCATACCATACCATACCATATCATACCATGCCATACCATAGCGTACCACACCAAAGCATACCATACCGTATGAAACCATTCCATAGCATACCATACCATACAATACCATACCATACCATACCATATGATACCCTACCAAACCAAACCATAACATACCAAACCATACCATACCATACCATAGCATACCATACCATACCATATCATGACATACCATACCATACCATACCATACCATTCGTTACAATGCCACACAAAACCATACCATACAATACCATATCATACCATACCATACCATATCTACCATACCATACCATAGCATACCATACCATACAATACCATACCATACCATACCATACCATACCATACCAAACCATACCATACCATACCATACCATACCATATCATACCATACCATAACATACCATACCATTGCATAGCATACCATACAAAATCATACCATACCATACCATACCATACCATGCTATACCACACCATACCATACCATACCATTCCATACAAAACCATACCATACCATGTAACACCGTACCACACCACACCATACCACACCATGCCATACCATACCATACCATACCAAACCATACCATACCATACCATACCATACCGTACCATACCGTACAATACCATACCATACCAGACCACACCATACCAGACCATACCATAAGATACCATACGATACCATACAATACCACACCATACCATACCATACCATACCATACCATATCATACCATGCTATGTCATAGCATAGCATACCATCGCACATCATAACATAGCTTGCCATACCATACCATACCATACCATACCTACTAGACCATAACATACCATACCATACCATACCATTCCATACAATATCATACCATACCATCCCATACCATATCATTCTGTACCAAACCATAGCACACCATACCTTACTATACCATACCATACTATACTATACCATACCATACCATACCATACCATACCACACGATCCATACCATACCATACCATCTCATACCATGCCATACCAAACCATACCATACCCTCCATACCATACCATAACATACCATCCCATACCATATCATTCTGTACCAAACCATAGCACACCATACCTTACTATACCATACCATACTATACTATACCATACCATACCATACCATACCATACCACACCATACCATACCATACCATACCATACCATACCATACCATACCATACCATTCCATACCATACCATACCATACCCTACCATACCATACCAAACAATACCATACAATACCAAACCATACCATACCCTACATACCATACCATAACATACCATACCATACCATACCATACCATATCATCACATACCATACCATACCATACCATACGATACCATACCATACCATACCATACTACTACATACCATACCATACCATACGATACCATACTATACCACACCATAGCATACCATACCATACCATACCATACCATTCCATATCATACCATACCATACCATACAATAGTATACCATAGCATACCATACCATAGCATACCATACCATAACTTAGCATACCATACCATACCATACCATTCCATGAAACACCATACCATACCATACCATAACATACCATACCATACCATAACGTACCATACCATACCACACCATACCATACCATACCAAACCATACCAACCATACCATACCATACCATACCAAACCATACCATATCATACCATACCATACCATAGCATACCATACCAAAGCATACCATAGCATAGCATACCGTAGCATACCATACCATACCATTCCATACCGTACCATATCATACCATACCATACCATACCAAACCATACCATACCAAACCATACCATATCATGCCACACCATACCATATAATACCGTACCATGCATACCATACCATACAGTACCATACCATACCATACCATACCATACCATATCATACCATACCATACGATACCATACCATATGATACCATACACTATGAAACCATACCATACCATACCATACCATACCATACTCTACCATACCATACCATACCATACCATACCATACCATACCATACCATAGCATGACATACCCTACCATTCCATACCATACCATACCATACCATACCATACCATACCATGACATACCCTACCATTCCATACCATACCATACCAAACCATACCATACCATACAATACCATACCATTCCATACCATACCATCCTACCAAACAATACCATAGCATACCATACCAAAGCAAACCCTACCATAGCATACCAAACCATAGCATACCATACCTTACCATTCCATACCATACCATACCATACTATACAATACCGTACCATACCACACCAAACCATACCATACTATAACATACCATACCATACCATACCAAACCTTCCCATACGACACCATACCATGCCATACCATACCATACCATACCATACAATACCATACCATACCATATCATACCATACCATACCATACCATACCATACTATATCATACCATACTATTGCATAGCATAGCATACCATACAATACCATACCATACCATACAATACCATACCATACAATACCATTCCATACCATACAATACCATACCATACAATACCATACCATACCATACCATACCATACCATATGACACCATACCATATGATACCATACCATACGATACCATACCAAACCAGACCATACGATACCATACCATACCTTATCAGTCCATACCATACCATAGCATACCATACCATAGCATACCATGATATGGTATGCTGTACCACAGTATACCATACCATACCATACCACACCACACCATACCATACCATACCATACCATACCAGACCATACCATACCATACCATACCATACCATACAATGCAATACCAAACTATACCATATCATACCATACCATTCTATATCATACCATACCATACCATACCATACCATACCATGTTATACCATACCATACCATACCATGTTACACCATACCATACCATACCATGTCATACCATACCATACCATACCATACCATATCATACCATACCATGTTATATCATACCATACCATACCATACCATACCATATCATACCATACCATGTTATACCATACCATACCATACCATACCATACCATACCATACCATACCATGTTATACCATACCATACATGGCATATCATACCATACCATACCATACCATACCATGTTGTACCATACCATACATTACCATTTTTTACCATACCATACCATACCTTCCAATAGAATGCCGTATAATACCATAGCATACCATACCATAAAATGCCATACCATACCACACCATACCATACCATATCATACCATACTATACGATACCAATCCATACCATAACATACCATATCAAACCATACCATACCATTCCATACCATACCATGTCATACCATACCATACCATACCATACCATATCATACCATACTATACGATACCAATCCATACCATAACATACCATATCAAACCATACCATACCATTCCATACCATACCATGTCATACCATACCATACCATACCATACCTAACCTTACCATGCCATACTAAAACATACCATACCATACCATACCATAACAAACCATACCATACCATACCATACCATACCATACCACACCATAACATACCACACCATACCATACCATACCATACAATACCATACCATACCATAAGATACCATACCATATCATACCACACCATATCATACCATACCATACCACACCATACCATACCACACCATAACATACCATACCATACCATACCAAACCATACCATACCATACCATACTTACCATACGATATGATTCCATACCACACGATACCATTCCATACCATAGCGTATCACACCATACTATACCATTCCATACCTTTTCTTACCACAGCATAGTATAGCATAGCATACAATACCATACCATACCAAACCATACCATACCATACCATACCATACCATACCATACCATACCATACCAAACCACGCAACACCATACCATACCATACCATACCATACCATACCATGCCATACCATACCATTACATACCATACCATACCATACGATACCATACTATACCACACCATACCATACCATACCATACCATACCATACCATACCATTCCATATCATACCATACCATACCATACCATAGTATACCATAGCATACCATACCATAGCATACCATACCATAACTTAGTATACCATACCATACCATACCATACCATTCCATACAACACCAGACCTTATCATACCATAACATACCATACCATAACGTACCATACCATATCATACAATACCATACCATACCATACAATACCATACCATACAATACCATACCATACCATACCATACCATACCATATGATACCATACCATATGATACCATACCATACGATACCATACCAAACCAGACCATACGATACCATACCATACCTTATCAATCCATACCATACCATAGCATACCATACCATAGCATACCATGATATGGTATGCTGTACCACAGCATACCATACCACACCATACCACACCACACCATACCATACCATACCATACCAGACCATACCATACCATACCATACAATACCATACCATACAATACAATACCAAACTATACCATATCATACCATACCATACTATATCATACCATACCATACCATACCATACCATGTTATACCATACCATACCATACCATGTTATACCATACCATACCATACCATACCATACCATGTTATACCATACCATACCATACCATACCATGTTATATCATACCATACCATACCATACCATACCATGTTATACCATACCATACCATACCAAACCATACCATACCATACCATACCATGTTATACCATACCATACATGGCATATCATACCATACCATACCATACCATACCATATTATACCATACCATACCATACCATGTTATACCATACCATACCATAGCATACCATACCATACCATACCATACCATGTTATACCATACCATACCATAGCATACCATACCATACCATACCATACCATGTTATACCATACCATACCATAGCATACCATACCATACCATACCATACCATGTTATACCATACCATACCATAGCATACCATACCATACCATACCATACCATGTTATACCATACCATACCATAGCATACCATACCATACCATACCATACCATGTTATACCATACCATACCATACCATACCATACCATACCATACCATACCACACCATACCATACCATATCATACCATACTATACGATACCAATCCATACCATAACATACCATATCAAACCATACCATACCATTCCATACCATACCATGTCATACCATACCATACCATACCATACCTAAGCTTACCATGCCATACTATAACATACCATACCATACCATACCATAACAAACCATACCATACCATACCATACCATACCATACCATACCATACCACACCATAACATACCACACCATACCATATCATACCATACAATACCATACCATACCATAAGATACCATACCATGTCATACCACACCATATCATACCATACCATACCACACCATACCATACCACACCATAACATACCATACCATACCATACCAAACCATACCACACCATACCATACTTACCATACGATATGATTCCATACCACACGATACCATTCAATACCATAGCGTATCACACCATACCATACCATTCCATACCTTTTCTTACCACAGCATAGTATAGCATAGCATACAATACCATACCATACCAAACCATACCATACCATACAATACCATACCATACCATACCATACCATACCATACCATACCAAACCACTCAACACCATACCATACCATACCATACCATACCATACCATACCATACCATACAATACCATACAATACCATACCATAAAGTACCGTATCATACCAGACCATACCATATCATACCATAACATACCATAGCAAACCGTACCATAGCATATCATACCATAGCATACGATTCTATAGCATACAATACCAAACCATACCATGCCATACCATACCATACGATACCATACCATACCATACCATACCATACCATATCCTACCATACCATATGATTCCATACCACACGTTACCATACCATATCAAACCATACCATATCATACCATATCCTACCATACCTTCCCATAAAATACCACACCATACCATACCATACCATACCATACCATACCATACCATACCATACGATACCATACCAAACCATACCACATCATACCATACTATTGCATAGCGTAGCATAACATAGCATAGCATACCAATCCATACCATATCATACCATGCCATAACATACCATACCATACCATACCAATAAACACCATACCATACCATACCATACCATACTATACCAAACCATACCATAAGACACCATACGATACGATACCATACCACACCATACCATACCATACCATATTATACCATACCATACCATACCATACCATACCATACCATACATTAGCATACCAAAGCATATCGTACAATGCTCTACCATACAACACCATTTTAAACCATACCATACCATACCTTCCCATACGATACCATATGATACCATACCATAAAATACCATACCATACCATTCCATACCATACCATACTATAGCATAGCACAGCATAGCATGCCATACCACACCTTACCATACCATACCATACTATACCATACCATACCATACCATACCATACCATACCATACCATACCATAACATACCATACCATACCATACCAATCGACACCATACCATACCATACCAAACCATACCATACCATACCATACCATGTCATACCATACCATACCATACCATACCTAACCTTACGATGCCATGCTATAAAATACCATACCATACCATACCATAACATACCATACCATACCATACCACACCATAACATACCATACTATACCATACCATAAGATATTATACCATACCATACCACACCATATCATACCAGACCATACCACACCATACCATACCACACCATAACATACCATAACATACCATACCATACCATACCATACCATACCATGTGATTCCATACCACATGATACCATACCATACCACAGCGTACCACACCATACCATACCATTCCATACCATATCTTACCACAGCATAGTATTGCATAGCATTTCGTACCATACCATACCATACCATACCATACCAAACCATACCATACCAAACCACACCATACCATACCATACCATACCATACCAAACCATACAACACAATACTCCACCATATCATACCATACGATACCATACATACCATTTCATACAATACCATACCATACCATACCATACCATACAATACCTTACCGTAAGATACCATACCAAATGAAACCATGCCATACCATACCATACCATACCATACAATACCATACCATACCATACCATACCATGAGATACCATACCATTCCATACCATACCATACCATGCCATACCATACCATACCATGCCATACCATACCATACACCATACCATACCATACCAAACCATACCATACCATACCATAGCATACCACACCATACCATACCATACCATACCATACCATACCAGACCATACCATACCATACCATACCATACCATACCAGACCATACCATACCATACCATACCATACCATACCAGACCATACCATACCATACCATACCATACCATACCAGACCATACCATACCATACCATACCATACCATACCATGCCATACCATACCATACCATGCCATACCATACCATACACCATACCATACCATACCAAACCATACCATACCATACCATAGCAAACCACACCATACCATACCATACCATACCATACCATACCATACCATACCAAACCACACCATACCATACCATACCATACCATACCAAACCATAACATACAATACCGCATCATTTAATACCATACGATACCATACATACCATACCATGAACTACCAAACCATACCATACCATACCATACGATATCATACCGTAAGATACCATACCAAATGAAACCATACCATACCATACCACACCATACAATACCATATCATACCATACCATATCATACCATATCATACCATAGAATTCTACACCATAGCATACCATAGCATAGCATACCATACCATAGCATAGCATACCATACCATACCATACCATACCATACCATCCAATACAAAACCAAACCATACCATGCCATACCATACCATACCATACCATACGATACCATACCATATCATACCATACCATACCATACCATACCAAAGAATACCATTCCATACCATACCTTAGGATACAATACCATACCATATCATATCATACTATTGCATAGAATAGCATACCATGCCATATAATACCATACCATACCATTCCATACCATACCATACCATACCATTCCATACCATACCATATCATACCATACTATACAATACTATACCGTACAATACCATACGACTCAATTGCATACCATACCATACCATATGATTCCATAGCACACCATACCATACCCTACCATAGCTTAACATAACATAGCATAGCAAAGCATAACGTACCATACCATACCATACCATACCATTTATACCATGCTATACCATACCAAACAACATCATACCATACCATAACATACCATACATGTTGGATGTGGAGGAGAGAGGGACCCTTGGAGCAGCGAGCATGTGGGACTCGAAGGGCATCACTTGTGCTGAAGAATGGTTGTTCAATCACTCAAAATGATGGAGTACATATCGAGCTAGAGCTTGGGCAAGTCAGCCCTGTCACCTGCCACACCACTTAGCCATGGACGCTAAGGCTCACACACTAGAGTCCATAATCTCACACAAGGGAGGAAATTAGCCTAGCAATCAGGCTGACCACTCACACACGACCTAGAGAGCTAGAGAATGCTCTCATGGTACACTCCTAGTGGTCACATAATGCACAAACCCATGGAGAATCCCCATGTGTCCATGGCTAGCACACAAGGATCTCACCTCACCGAAAAAGTAAGGAGAGGTACCTTTATCCAAGTCAGCACACTCTAACAAGGCAATCCTAAGACCAAGGGCCTTTTTGGTTAAGGCATGGAGCCATCACCCATGCCCACCCAGACATCGACAGTCCATGAACCCCAAAGCTTCGAAAATTCATATCTCCCAATCCGCCCATTGGATCGGCCTCAAACTTGGATCGTAGACATTTTGGCACCTGATCTTTCCAATGATGAAGTTGGATTGACAATCGTAGGAGGCATCTGGTACTTTCTTGGAACTTGCTCTTGTGGACCTGAAACTAAGCCAGATGGCTCCTTTTCCAACAATCTCCCACTTTGCCGCAGTCAAAGAGGGCTGAGTCCACATGCCTTCATGCAGAGTTGCTGCTCCTCACGGGTCACTGGCTTGCTGCAGAAATCAGCGACCTGCTTGCTGGTTGGAGTAAAGTCCAACTTGATAGCACCCACCTGCACCATATGCCTGATGAAGTGATATGCGATGTCAATGTGCTTGGTGTGTGCATGGTGCTCAGGATTCTTGGCGAGTGCGATTGCGCTCAGGTTGTTGACGCGTACAAAAACTGGAACTGCTACACTCCCACCAATCTCTGCCATGAGACGTTGAAGCCAAACTGCTTCCTTGGCTCCAAAGCAGAGAGAGACATACTCAGCTTCCGTGCTTAAGGTGGCCACGACCACCTGCCGCTTGCTGCACCAGCTGATGGCACCTCCATTCATGAGGAACACATGTCCAGAGATGGACTTGCGGGTCTCAAGATTTGAAGCCCAATGTACATCTGTGTAGCCGTTGATGTTGTTGTCGTTGCCGTTTTAGGTGATGCCGACGTTGATGGTTCTAGCAAGGTAGCGGAAGATGCACTTCACTGCCTTCTCGTGCTCAGGTCCGGGGTTTGCCATGTGCTGGCTCACAATGCTAATAGCCTGTGCGAGGTCCGGCCTAGTTGCCACCATCAGGTACATGAGGCTACCGACGGCGCTCTGGTACTTTTGCCGGTCAACTGCATCTGCTTCTCCACTGAAGCTCACGAGATACTGTCGCATCTCCAGCGGCATGCCGATGGGTTTTGCCTCTGCCATGCCGAATCGCTGTAGAACGTCCTTGATGTAGCGACTCTGTTGTAGCGAGAGAGTGCGTGAATTGTGGACACAAGAGATGTGGATGCCGAGGAAACATGACGCCTCCCCGAGATCAGACATCTAGAAGCGCTCCTGCATAGCTTCCTTGAACTCTTGTAATGCATACATGTTGTTGGAAAGGAGGTGCATGCCATCCACATAGACAATGATGATGAGGATCTCATGCTCATGCTGCAAGCGATACACACTGTAGTCACACTCGCTGTGCCCAAACCCTATGCACTGCAATGCCGCATCCAACTTCTGGCTCCAAGAATGCGACGCTTGCTTGAGGCTGTACAGCGACTTATGCTGCTTGCAAACCAGGTGCTCCTGGCTACCATGATGAACCCCTCCGGCTGCTCCTTGTAGATCTCCTCCTCCAAGTCACCATTCAAGAATACTGTCTTGACATCCATGTGGTGAACCTTGAAATCCTCAGCTGCCGCATAAGAGAGGAGCGTGCGCACAGAGGCAAACTCTGCAACAGGGGCAAACGTTTCTGTGTAGTCGATGCCCTCCTGTCGCGAGTAGCCCTTGGCGACCAGTCTCGCCTTGTGCTTTTCCAGGTTACCAATTTTTCCTCGCTTCTTCTTGAACACCCACTTGCATTTGATCACCTTACGTCAAGGTGGACGCTCAGTCAGCTCCCATGTGCCGTTGTCCAGCTGTGATTATATCTCTTGCTCCACGGCTTGCGCCCAATCTGCTGCATCGGGTACAGCCATGGCCTCTTTGTATGACGTTGGCTCATCTGAATCTGCTGCAAATGCAACGTTCATCTATTCTGGTTTCTGCAGCATCCACAAATGGTCGTGCTCATTAGGCTTGTAACGCACCCTAAGAGGGTACCTGCAACCTGGTGCTAGAGCGTTAGCAGGCGGCTGTCGCGGTGCTGCTGGCACAACTGCTGCTGCTTGTAGTGCTCCATCTCCCTCCTCTGTTTCTACCGATGAGGCTATTGTATCTGCTGCATCAGACATGGGAGAGTAGAGTGACTCTCCCACTGTCATAGTAGAGGAAGGATCGGGAGAGACTAGGTCAGGAAGGATTTTTGCTTCCATTGTCTCGTTAGCTGCTGGTTCTACTACCTCTTCACACACAATGTTGGTACCGATGACGTTGCTCTCGTTGAAGACGACATCCGTGGAGATGATGATGTGGCCTGTATCCCTCTCGTATAGGCGATGTGCCTTGCTTGCCACGTCGTAGCCAATCATCATCATCTGCGCACTCTTTGTGTCCCATTTCTGCCACTTCTCCTTGGGCACGTGCATGTGCGCCAGGTTGCCAAATGCTCGAAGATGAGCCACGTTCGGTTTCTTACCGAACCACTTCTTGTACGGCGTCATCTGCTCCAGCGCCTTCGTTGGACTACAGTTCTTGATGTAGACCGCAGTGCTCACGGCTTCAGCCCAGAAGTCGAAGGTCAGCCGAGTCGCGTGCAGCATGGAGCGCGCCGACTCCACGATGATACGGTTGGCGCGTTCTACTACACCGTTCTGCGACGGCGAGTACGGCACAATACGCTGCGCCTTGATGCCAGCTGTTGCAAGGTAGTCCTGGAACTCCTTCCTCAGGTACTCTCCACCGCGATCACTGCGTAGCGCCTTCATCTTCTTGCCAGTCTAGATCTCCACCATGGCCTTGAACTCCTTGAACCTGTTACAGCACTGGTCCTTCAAAGGAAGGAAGTACACAACAGTGTAACGGCTGAAATCATCAATGAACGTCAGAAAATACCTAGAGCCTTCAAAGCACTGGGTCTACATCGGTCTGCACAATTCTGGCAATAGTGGCACTTGCCCTTCTTCTTGCCTCTCTGCTGCCCGGACTGCTTCGCAAGCTCCTTTGCCCTGTCCAGATACGCCTCCATCCCTTCACCACCCTACATTTTTAGCGCCATCATCTTTTCCTCCAAAAGCATGAGGAATGCAGGATCCTTGCTCTCATACTTCTTGCACAACGTGTCCCATCCCTCCTTTGAAGTAGCCTTGTCACTCACGTACTGAAGATGCGGGTTGGAGATGGTGTTGACAAGCAACCTATAGGCATGCCTGTCCTTCTTCCACTCCTCATACGCCGTTGGCACAACAACAGAAGAACCCACATCAGCTGCACCCTTTTGCGGCGTCTTCCCCACCACCACCTGTGCTGCGGTGATGCCTTTCGCCTGTGGAGTTGGAGCCGGCTCGTTGCCGCTCACCACCTCCCATAAGCCCCTCTCCTCCAAAAGGAGGCAGGTACGGATCTTCCAAAACGTGAAGTTGGGGCGTCCCTCCAGCCTCTCCAAAGGCTCGGATACAGTTACAACGCGAGCTCCTGCCATTTTGAGCCGTGGTGATGCTCAGCGCTGCCCTTGGATGGCGGCGCTATCCCTGCTTCTACTGCTGCTTCTGCCAGAAATCTGTCTAATAGAAAATGGACTCTACATGACACCAGACTGGGAATTTTGAAAAATCAAGCCCACCACTCGAAAATTCAGTTCACAACCTTTCAGATCGACCCATACAACAGGGTCATCAACAGGGGATTTTGAAAGATATGCCCTCTTGAAAACAGGGTATGCTGTTGCTCCTACGCCAACTCAGACCAGCCAGCTTGTAAACGGCTTTTCTCCCAAATGAATCAATAGATTGCAAATATTTTTGTACAAATGTAAAGCTTAGGAAAAATAATACAATTCTCATGTGCCACTTTATGAATTTGACAAAGAAACGAGAGAGTTGTGGTCATCACAAGGCGACAGTCTTACTCATAGAGAAGAGTATTGCCCTGGCCGCCCTCGTTTTGAGCAAAACTCTCAATCTGACCGTTGGATCTTCGCGATCTTGATCTCGTTGCAAAGCTTGGCTCTTGAACTTGAAATTGCAGTGGTTGATTCTCAAATCTGATGAAGGTTTGACCCCAACCTGTCACTCTCAAAGTGACGGCCTGTACTTGCTGAAAGTGGCAGAACATGGCTCTGATACCAAATGTTGGATCTGAAGGAGAGAGGGAGCCCTGGAGCAGCGAGCATGTGGGACTCAAAGAAGATCTCTTGTGCTGACGAATGGTTGTTCAATCACTCAAAATGATGGAGTACATATAGAGCTAGAGCTTGTGCAAGTCAGCCTTCTCACACGCCACACCACTTAGATGGGGAGGCTAAGGCTCGCACATTAGAGTCCATAATCTCACACGAGGAAATCAGCTTAGCAATCAGGCAGACCACTCACACACGACCTAGAGAGCTAGAGAATGCTCTCATGGCACACTCCTAGTGATCACATAACCCACAAACCCATGGAGAATCGCCATGTGTCCATGGCTAGCACACAAGGATCTCACCTCACCCAAAAAGTAAGGAGAGGTACCTTTATCCTNCACACAGGGAAATCAGCTTAGCAATCAGGCTGACCACTCACACACGACCTAGAGAGCTAGAGAATGCTCTCATGGCACACTCCTAGTGATCACATAACCCACAAACCCATGGAGAATCGCCATGTGTCCATGGCTAGCACACAAGGATCTCACCTCACCTAAAAAGCAAGGAGAGGTACCTTTATCCTAGTCAGCCTCTCTGACTTGGCAATCCTAAGACCAAGGGCCTTTTTGATACTTCTCCTTTCAGGTCTTGACCCTGGATCTCTTGCCTTTTTCTTTTCTTAGGCTAAGGCATGGAGCCATCACCCATGCCCACCTAGACATCAACGGTCCATGACCCCCGAAACTTTCAAAAATTCATATCTCCTGATCCGACCGTTGGATCGGCCTCAAACTTTGACCGAAAACATTTTGGCACCTGATCTTTGAAGTAACAAAGTTCGATCGACAATCGAAGCAGGCATCTGGTACGTTTGTGGAACTTGCTCCTGTGGACCTGAAACTAAGCCAGATAGCTCCTTTTCCAACAATACCATACCTTACCATACCATACCATACCATACCATACCATACAATACCATACCATACCATACCATACCATAAGATACCATATGATACCATAGCATACCACACCATACCATACCATATCATACAATACCATACCATACCATATCATACCATACCATGTCATAGCAGAGCAAACCATAGCATACCATACCATAGGTTACCATACCATACCATACCATACCTTTCCATACCATACCATACCATTCCATACCATACCATACCATGCCATCCCATATCATTTCATACCGTACCATACCATACCACCCCATACCATACCATGCCATACCATTCTATACCATGCAATAGCATACCATACCATACCATACCATACCACACCATACCATACCATACCATACCATACCATACCATACCATACCATAACATACCATACCATACCATACCATATCATACCATACCATACCATATACCACCATACCATAGCATACCATACCATAGCATACCATACCATACAATACCATTCCATACCATACCATACCATACCATACCATACCATACCATACGAAATCATACCATACCATACCATACCATACCATACCGTACCATACCATTCCATACCATACCATACCATACCATACCAAACAATACCATAGAAAATAGATTCATACGATACCATACGATACCAGACATACCATACCATATCATTCCATGCTATACCATACCATACCATACCATACCATACCATATCATTCCATTCCAAACCAAACCACACCATACCATACCATACCATACCATACCATACCATGCTATACCATACCAAACCATACCATACCATACCACACCATACCATACCATAACATACCATATCATGACATACCATACCATACCATCCCATACCATACCATGCCATACCATATCATGACATACCATACCATACCATCCCATACCATACCATACCATACCATAACATACCATACCATACCATACCATACAATACCATACCATACAATACCATACCATACCATACCATACCATACCATACCATACCATACCATACCATACCATACCACACCATATCATACCATACCATACCATACCATATCATACCATTCCATCGCATAGCATAGCATACCATACCATACAATACCCTACCATATCATCCCATACTATTCTAGATAATATCATAGCAAGGAGTACCATGTCATGCCATACCAGACCATATGATGAAAGTAGGATCATTTCGTCCTTCATGAGTTTCCTCTTGAATTCAGAACCAGTCAGGCAGTTTTTCAGTGAATGAACCTGTCACTTGAAGCAAGACCATAGAGCAACCTATTGAGTATGGAGGAGATAGCATGGCTGAATGGAATAAAGAGGGTTAATACATACAAGGATAGAACTACTCTGTCTATTTCTCAAATACAAATTTGAGCTCGGCACAAGTTTCCCCCTTTGCTTTGCATGCCGTGTGGTCTGCACGGTGCCGGAGGGCAGTGCCGTCGGGAGATGGCAGTAGTATCGAGATCTGGTACGAGGGTCCACCATCGATCGTTAATCTTTAACTATGTATTGATGTATGTATGTATGTATGTCTTTGATGGAAGCATCATAAAGACCTGTCTAGCCCCTCGTCTAGTGCATCGTTTTCTCAATCCTTGTTATGATGTGCCATGATCACCCAAGGCACTGTGATCTCTTGGTATCCTGCTTTATGCTGACCATTACACAAATAAGTACAACTCTCTTATCCATATAGCCTACCAGTTCCATGCTAGCTGTTGCATAACAGGTTTAGAGCAGATAGGATGAGGTATGGGATTTCCCTCTCGCCTGATTGGAAAAGGGTAGGGAAGGATAGAGTAGAGTAAGCAGGCAGAGGTTCCGACTAGAGAGTGGCGTCCCTTCTGTGGCACTTTTTCTTATCCTCTTCATCCCTTGCCCTTTTGTCTATTGAGAACATTTAAAGCATTCCAACATTGCCTCCCCTTGTTTGCCAATCCCTTGCCATTGTCATCAAAACAACAAGAGAAGTAACAAAAGGAAAAAACCCATTGCCTCATAACACACTGCTACAAATGTTTTCTTCTTTTTGGTTTCCAATTTCTTTGTTAATGTTTTCCTCATTCCTCATGGATGGTCTCATCTGTGTAATGAGCAAGCCATGTGACATGAAAGAATACGCTCCGGCTCCACTTTGTCCTCGTAGTGTGTGTATGAAAGTCTTATGTGTGAGTATTTGGAGTGTGCTTTGTTGTCTGTCGATACGCGTGTAGTGCAGTTTTCTACAGTGTACAATGCACATGTTGTTAATGAGGTTAAACGCTCAATACCTCACTTCCTGTCTCACATAGAGGGTCTCAGCTCAAAGAATCATGCTCAGATGTTCATACCAATGCGTGTGCAAAGAAGGTCACACTGTTTGTGGTCCAAAGATTTTGTGAACATGTCAGCCAGCTGGTCCTTTGTTCCGAAGAAAGCCAGTTGGATCTCACCACCAGTCACTGAAACCTACACATAATGATATTGGTGCTTAACATGCTTAGTCCTATTGTGTAGTATTGGATCCTTGCTCAAGGAAATGGTGCCTTGATTACTGCAGCTCAGGATGCTCGACTCCTGTTGATCAAAGCCTAGCTCTCCAAGCAACATCCGCAACCAACCTGGTTCTCTTGTGGCTTCACTGGCATCAATGTACTCGGTCTCAGTGGTCGATAGAGCCACTGTAGATTGCTTCTTTGATCTCAAGCAAACTTGCCCTCTTAAAAGCAGAAAAACATAGCCAGATGTTGACTTGCTCGTGCCTAATCACCACACAAGTCTGCATGACAGTAGTTTGTGAGTGTCAAAATTCGGCTCTGGGTGTAGCGTATCCTCATGGCCAATGAGTAGCGGAGGTATTTGATGCAAATCTTGGCGGGGAAATTGTGTGCCTTGGTGGGAGCCTTACAACCTTGGCTCAGAAGACCAACTGTGTATGATAGATATGTTCGGGTATCCACAGAGGCATACATGAGGGATCCAAGAAGTATGGGATAGGTCTAAGGCTCTTGGAAATCCGTCATGTACATGTCTCTTGCGTTGCTGGCATCGCGAGGCCATGGTCTAGGGTGTGAGGCATAGCTGATAGTTGCCGCTGGTCCAAGCAAAACTTGGAGGTCATCATTGTGACGTATGCGTCTTGCGATACAGTGACCTGCAAAGATTCTTTATGAACTTGAATGCTAAGGTAATATGTCAGCTGTCCCATTTCCTTCATCTCAAAAGTCGAGGAAAGAGCTCCCTTGGATGCAAAGATTTCAGTCATGTCTCGTCCAAAGAGAAGCAGGTCGTCGATGTGGAGGATGATGCCAAAGCTGCCGTTGAAGTAGACGGAGTGATTGGAGTGCAGCAAAGTCAGAGTGTGTTGAAAAAGGAACTTGTAAATCTTTCTTTCCATTGCCATGGTGCTTGTTTGAGGCCATAGAGGGCTTTGCGCAATGCGCACTCCAAACCTTTCTCCCCTGTTTGAGTAAAGCCCTGCGGCTGTGACATGTAGACCTCTTAATTGAGATCATCATTCAAGGAGGCAGATTCAACATCCATTTGATGCAGGTCCCAGCATTGATTGGCAGCCAAGGCCATGATAAGCATGGTGGACAAGTTGTATGCCACGGTAGCAAAGGAATTGGTGTAATTGATGCCAAGAACCTCACTGAAGCAACGTACGAGGAGACGTGCCTTGTACCGATAAGGCTTGCCAGTGGCACCAAGCTTGGTTTTGAAGATCTAGCTGCACATTACAATAGGCACTTTGAGTGATGGAAGGACAAGATCCAATGTCTATTACTTGAGGAGCTGTTCATACTATTCAACTGCTGTTGCCTGCCATTTCACAGCTTTTGGTGAAGAGAGGGCATCGTTGTAGCTTATTGGATCAAAATTCTTAGTTATCACAGTGGTGTCTAGTGCATCCGCACTGTCAATTGTCTCCAGAGAAGCAACGAGATCCGTGTGCGTAGCAAGTCATGCAGAACACCACAGAAGCTGACCAGATTGCCAGTCACGTGGCCAATTATAACTGACTTGCGGAGTAGGGGCATGCAATTGTTCATCAAGGTGTAGAACAAGAGGTGGGATGATTCCTTGATGCTCATCACGTTTGAGGTCCACTTCTATTGTTTAACACAATAGAAGTCTGTCAGTCTGTCATCAAGTGGAATGATGTTGCGCTAAGATTTGAGAACATGCTGTGGTGGTGCTTAAGAATGAGCCAGCAGGCGCTCATCAAACCGGACACTGTGGCTGTGGAAGATACTTTTGGTCACTTGGGCATATAGCCTATATGGCTAGCCCATGTCTTCATAACCTACCATCATACCCTTGCAAAAGCGAGGTTGAAGCTTGTGCCATTTAGTGGAATGAATCCGGGCATAACTGGGACATCCAAAAACTTTGAGATAGCCAGTGTCCATTCTATGTACAGCCCAAGCATTGAACGCATAGACATCATGTGGAAGCTGCCTACATCAAACAAGGTTGTGAACATGGGCAGCAGTGTTGATTGCTTCTGTCGAGAATGAGGGTTGCAAATGTACCTCATGAAGTATGGACCAAGACTTATCTAGAAGAGTTGAATCCATTCTCTCACGTCTTCCATTTTGCTACAAAGTGAGAGGAATCATGGTTTCCTGCTTGACGCCTTTAGAGGCACAAAATGTGTTGAGGAATTTATTAAGAAATTCAGTGCCATTGTCAGAGCGAAAACGCATAACAGAAAGTTATCCCTCATTCTGAACCTGCCAAGTCCGGTTAATGACCAGCTCTACGAATTCAGATTGATGACAAAAGAACGAAACCCATGTGTTATGAAACATATTGGGATATGGGAGGTGTCCATGTGGATAAGTTCAAGCTTGTCGGTGGTGTGAGAAGATGGATAGCTGTGAAAGGCAGCTTGATAATTTTTTTCGACAAGGTATCCTTCACAAACAGAGTCAGAAGTTGGATTTTTTGTAGCTGCTTCTGGCAAAGGATGTTCCATGTGATTCCTTGCCATCTTGGAGAGAGTGGGGTAGCCAATGTGACTCAACCTTGTGCACCAGAGTTTAGCTGCAATTTGTTCTGTAAACATCAGATGTCCCAAGGAGAAAAACATCATGATCTACAAAGGCAAAATCCACTTCTGAATCTATTGAATCTAGGATATCTTCCGCTATGTGAAAAATAGAAACATTTCTTTTCCTAGTGGCTGTTGCTGTCAGGTGTGCAATAGCAGTGTAGATTTTGCAATTCTTGTCAAAGTCAAAGATGGCTCACAGGATCTTGTCATTCACCTTTGTCACAGAAAGAAGGTTGGCTGGCGGGCTTGGAATGTGAGACATGTCGTGAAGAAGTCTGGATACTGGTAACCCTTTCTAAACTGTGGTGATGATTACTGTGCCTGTTCCTGCCTCAAGGATAATGTGTCCATCACATAGCTTGACAGCCATGGGTGGTTGGATGGATGTGAACTGTTTGAAACATGGCTTGTTGTTGGATGCATGACGTGTCTGGCCAGATTCAATGATCCAAGAAACCGCATCAGATGCACGTAAAACTTCACTTTCAATGGTGCAGAGAGCGATTTCCTCCAAAGCAATGTTTCCAGTCGGAGTATATTTCGCTTCTCAGACGTTAATGGTGGTTGATCATAGAGGTCTTCAGCTAGCTGAGAATTCTCAGTAGATGATCTTGCAAGAAGGGGGAATCTAGGTGGTGAAGGTGAGGAGTCAATAAAACCCTCTCGTGTCATCATTTCCTGTTGGTTTCCTTGTTTGTACTTGGCACACCGAAGACAGAACCTATTGACGCGCTCTATTTTACCGTAGTTCAAGTATTGCACAGGTACCAGTGATCAATGACCATTTATAGGCAATAGAGAGGGTGCAAATGAATGAGGGAGTCGTCGTCGTCGTTGTTGTTTTCGTGGTGGTGAAACATGGTGTTGATGTAGAGTGCCCCTCGTGGTGGCCAACCTACTTTGCCCATAGCCAGAGGCATCCTTGTTGTAGTGTCCAGAAAATGGCTTTTGGGGACCTCCTTTGTGGAACCCAGAATACAGTGCAGGCTCAGGCCCTCCTTGTTCATGAGTATAGTTTGCATCAGCTCTGAAAATTGAATCACAAAGGTTTTATAGGGTCAATGTGAAAGAAGGCAGGGGGACCACAGGTTATTGAAGAATAATTTTCCCTATGACACATTGTGCTCCTAGTGCATTGTTAGGATTTTCAAGAAGCTAGAGCCACTGTTCTTGTAGTTGAATCTTGGTTGATCTTGAATTTTTTTTCCACAGCCGGACCCTACTCTTAAGACCCTAAACCCTAAAGCTCTTATGTTCAATCTTTCAGGAAGGCTTCCAATGAGTTTATAAACCACTTATGCTTCAGGGATACGTGTCACATGGAGCCAATCCGCTCAGCAAAAGTCTTCACATAAGTCAAATGGTCATCAATTGTCGTCTGCTCCAACATCTCCAAGGACTAAAACTCATTGAGGAGAGCCATTCTCTCTTGTTTGCTGATCTTGTTGTAGCAATCCTTGAGTCTCTTCTATTCAATCCACGGATTCAGATTAGGGTTGCTTTATCTGATAAGAAGTTTCAACCGCTCTAACACTTGCATGGAAAGCAACGCAAAGGCCTCGTTACTCTTTCTTTAGCTGAAGCATTAGGATCTAAGTCTTTTGTTGGTGGGTCCCGCAGCACACCCAGCATTCCTTTTGTTGGAAGCATTATCTTCATGTTGAATGCAAACTTATGATAGCGTTCACCATTAAAGGTTTCCACTTTAAAGTGGTATGCCATAGATCTGCCCACCATGGTGGACACATTACGAAATGAACGTGTGATTTTGCTTCTACTTTTTCCTGCGCTCAGCCGTCCTTTGTTCTCAAAACATGGATCTGTTATCAAGTTATTCCGGATAAAAGCATGCCTACTCAGATACCAAGGAAAAAAAGTAGTGCTTCTGTAACTTACTCTTGAATCCAGAACGAGTTGCACAATTCTACAATCGACAACCCAGTTACTTGAAGCAAGACCTGTGGGCAATCCAGTGACACTAGAGGAGATGGTATGGATGCATGGAATAAATAGGGTAAACAGATACAAGGAGTAAACTACTCTTCCTCTTCCTTGAATACAAATTCCTGCTCCACACCTGGTTCTCCCATTGCGTTGCATGCCTTGTGGTGAACATTGTGCCAAACGGTAAAGTCATCGTAAGAGAGTAGTGCTGTCGCGATCAGGTACGAGCATCCACCATCAATCCTTCCTCTCTAACTGTCCCTTCATACACATCAACCTGCTTTCATTGGATAGTGGAAAGTCATTGATTGAAGCATTGCAAAGGCTTCTCCGCCTCCCCTGTCCAATGCATCCTTTTCTAATCTCTTAGTATTTCCCCTGCCTCCACACCATTAGACAAAGAATTGCAATTCTCTTGTCCATACAGCCTGCCTATTTCAAGCACACTTTCACAATAACAAGTATACGATGTACAACGCAAAGCATGAGATTTCCCTATATCTTGATCAAAGAAGCGTAGTATAGAATAGGATCAGGGGAGAGAGTGGAGTTTCTCCCCTGGCTCTTTCTCGTATCCTTTTGGACCACTGAGCATACAAAGTGTTCCAACACAACACCAAACCATACCAAGCCGTACCATACCATACCATACCATACGACACCATACCATGCCATACCATATCATACCATACCATACCCTACCATACCATACGATATCATACCATACCACATCACACCATACCATACTATACCATAGCATGGCATAGCAAAGCATAGCATACCATACCATACCATACCATACCATAACATACCATACCATACCATAACATGCCATGCCATACCATACCATACCATACCATACCATACCATACCATACCACTGGTATGGTATGGTATGGTATGGTATGGTAGGGTATGGTATGGTATGCTATGCTATGGTATACTATGGTATGATATGATGTGGTATGCTATGGTATGGTAGGATATGGTATGGTATGGTAGGGTGTTCACCCAAAGCTGAGACTCGAGAATCGAGCTCGTGAGTCTGAGTCCACACCCAGACTCGCGAGTCTGAGTCCAGTGTCATAGACTCGACTTGGACTCGAGAGTCCAAGAGGAGCTCTCATGAAAGTATGGAGGGGGGGGGAACATTGTAGCCAAGATTCTAAAATACAAGAAAATCTACAGAATGGACTCGTTCCATGCATGTATATGCATCCTTGATGACATCAGGAACAATAAATGTGAATAGGAGAGAAGAAATGGCTATTTGGTTGTCTGCTCTTCCACAGACTCATGTGTTTTTTTCACTGCACTCGCGACTCTGAGTGCAACGGATTCGCCAGTCCGTGGAATTGCGAGTCTCTGCCCAAACTTGCAAGTCCGAGTTTCCACCCTCAATTGGACTCGCGAGTCCGAATCTGTGGTTTGACTCAAGAGTGTGGACTCGTGTACACCCTTACATACCATGCAATACCATAACATACCATACCATACCAAACCATACCAAACCATACCATACCATACCATGCCATACCATGCCATACCATACCATACCATACCATACCATACCATACCATACCATACCATACCATGCCTTGCCATACCATACCATACCATGCCATGCCATACCATGCCATACCATACGATACTATACCATAACATACCATACCATACCATACCATACCATACTATGCCATACCATACCATACAATACCATGCCATACCATGCCATACCAAACAATACTATACCATACCATACCATACCATACTATACCATACCATACCATACCATACCATACTATACCATGACATATCATGCCATACCATATCATAGCATACCATACCATACCAAAACATACCATACCATACCATACCATACCATCCCACCGGCTCGCTCCCGCTCCCACACGCTTGCACCCGCTCGCGCTAGTCAAATTTCGGACCCACCCGCTCGCTCGCTCGCTCTGTCTCACCCACCGATGATGTGGTAGCCCATCAACGGGTGGGCAAGGGTGCATAACTGCAGCCACCTCCCAATGGTAGCACTTGTCGTCGATTTGCAAAGCGGTAGGAGAATTCATGTTATAGGGCATCAACAATAGGTCATGCAAGCAATAGAGTTGAGCAGGATGCCATGAATGACAGAAGGTGTGCGGTAGCAGCTACAAAGGCGACACGTGGTAGTAGGCTAGGCGCGTGAAGCAGAGGTAGGGGGTTGAAGTTAAGGCAGACAAATGCAGTGGATACGGACAATCAAAGCAAAAGCTGGCAGTAGAAGCAATGGCAGACAAGAAAGGTCGTGGTAGACAGAATGTTTTTGGGGTCAGCGGAAGGAGCAGAGCTGGGTAGTTGTAGTAGTGGCAGATAGTGGTATCAAAGATGGGCATTTGCAATCCTTTCCATTGCGAATGCAACCACAACTTGCATTGGTGGTGGACAACAGCTCAAGAGTGACAATAACTTCGAGGAAAAAAAAGGCGGTTCTGTGGGTGGGCTTCACAAAGTTGGTTGTGGCTAAAGCAGTGGATGTTGACAATGCGGTGCACGTGATGGAGGTTGATTCTTCAGCTCAAACAAAGCATCCAACCCACCTTTGCCTATAGCTTGGTGACATGGCAAGCAACTACCACTGCCCCCCCCTATTTTTTCCCCTCTCCCTCCTCTTATCCTCCCCTTCCCCCTCTACCCTCTCTGTGAGTGGGCTCGGCCAACAAAGCTCCCACCCTCCTCCCCAACACACCTCAATCACCCACCTCCCTACCCTGTATCTTGTCCTAATCCTTCTCCTCCTCTAAACGCCGTCTCCTCCTCCTCCATCGGTTACCTCCCACTACCCCTTCCCCTCCATCCCCTTCGCCTCTTCCCTGTCCCCATCCCCTTCCGCCTCCCACCTACCTTCACCCCTCTCTTCCATCCCATCCTCTTCCTACTCCCCCTCCCCATATCACAAGCCACCGAACCCCTTCCCCCTCGCCCTCTCCTGGTCTTGTCTTACTCCTCCTCTTCGTCCATTTTTCCCTCTCCAACTATACCTCCTCTTCCGTTCCCTCCTCTTTCTTCTCCATAGCCACCTCGTACAACCTCCTAAGATCCCTCTCCTACTGTCCACCCGTCGTATTCCTACTTCACTTCCTCCCTTGCCCACCTCCCAATACTCATCCTCTGTCCCCTCCTCCTACAGTCCTACCCTCCCTGTTCCCTCCTTCCCTTCCTCTTACTCCTCCTCATTTGGCCACCTCCCACCTGTCCTCATTTCCCTTCCTCTTACTCCTCCTCATTTGCCGATCCCTCCCCCCTTACTCCTCCATTTCTTTCTTCTGCCATCTCTCACCACCCTTCTCCTCCGTCCCCCCACCCTTTACTCCTCCTCATCTTCTTCCATATCCCATTCCCTAAGACTCCTCGTACTCCATCCACCATTCCTCTTCTCACCCCCTTTCCCTCCTACCTGTTCCCCCCTTGCCTATGTGTACCCACTCTCTTTCTCCATCTGCACTTCCTCTATTCCCTCGGTCTTGCGAAGACTGTGGTGTCACGTCACTTGTAGGTTTGCACAAGCACTAGTAGGAATGGCATTGGACCAACTCATGGTTGCTTGATCAATGTCAGCTAGCCCTCTAACCTACCCAAGGGTTGTTGACCCATTCCCAGCCCACTCGTGGCGAGAGATGGTGGCATGCCGAGGGTTGGGAGGAGGGGTACGGCTCACCATTGGCTAGTCATAATGGTCTGCGGATAGCCTCGGCCTGGTGGCCTTTTCAATGACAAGGAATGATATGTGATAGGCGTCGACCAGGTTTCATCTTGGAGGTAGTACAATTGAAAGACCCACGACCGATGCACATTGAGGACACTGTTATCGACACCAGTGACTGAGAATGATTTTTCAGTGGCAATACAAAAATCAGGCATGTGGGAACTAGGGAAAAGGAGAGGACGTGGTAGCTTGGACCATCCACGAGATGCCAAATCAGCCTTGCACAGGCGTGCTCGAGGTAGTCCTTGCCTGGCATCACGAGATGGGATAGTTCATGTGTCGGGTGAGGAGCTGGTTGAGGGACTAGGGAGCGGAAAGCAGAAGGAGGATGAGGCCAAAATGTTCCTTCTAGTAGAGGACCACGACCGGCCAAGCACTGCGTGCCGCCCTTGTACGGTCCCGACAGGGCATATCGTTTGACACCAGGGGTAGCTACGCCATTGTACGTTATGTTCTCCTTTAGCCTTTCACCTTCGGCGAACATGCGGCTTCAGCACCCATCCATGCCTGGGGGGGGGGGGGATCCCCTAGGG
>SZWC01004371.1:100778-112721 GCA_023375785.1 Penium margaritaceum
CGTTACCTAGTAGAGTAGGAGCGATGGCAGCAACAGTATACCAAGAGGCATCAGGCGTTGGGGAGGGAGCACTACAAGGTCCTTCCCCGCAAAAGTTGGTGGCACCTCTGGTGGTAGGACCAGGTCTAGAGGCGGAGCTGAGCAGCCGTATGAAACAACGAGAGCTCGTGGGGGTCTTTTTGGCGTGTGTGAGACCACATCTGCTAGTGGCCATAGGCGTGACTGAGCAGCCTATAGTGGATGTCCCTCGTAGCCTGACTAGAGGTCGTGCACTTCCTTCTCCTTAACCAGGGGATTGGTGGAGGAGCAGTGCCAAGATGATATTGCATACAAGGAGCTAACGCCCTTGAGTTTTATTGCATCCAGTGGCCTAAGCGGAAAGGTGGGTCACACGGGTGGAGGAAGGTGGGACGCCTGCCTCTACGTCCTTTTAGAGAGTGAAGCATCGGCCCCTTCACGACAATTGCAACGAGGACCAACGGTCCCTACTTGAGACCACACAGTGCCGTGATAGGCTTGCTGATCATGGAGACATGGACATGGAGCCAAACGGTACTGGGAGTTAATCCATGCAGCACGATGGTGGGCAGGCCTGCACACGGCTGCCTTGGGGCGGAGGGAATACGGATCTGGTGCCATCACGGGCAACGCCAACCACCTGGCCAAGAGCAAGAGACACTTATACACTTGCAAAGAGAGATGGAGGTAGCTACATTGTTGTGTATCAAGGCCACATGTTTTGCGGCACACAAGAGTATGCAAGAGAAGGTTTGTAGCATATGTCTCCGATATCATGAACACGTTGGCCGCTATCTCACGGCCATCCATAATGCGTGCTTAGCCCTTGGGGTAGCGTTATCCCAAGAGGGAGCAATGTTTTGCCAAAAGGAAGAGATTTGGTATTGATACAAGCAGAGGGCTCCCTCACAGGTAGAGAGCTAGGGTGCAAAGATATAAAGGGTCATGGATGCTTTCCAAAGCCATGTGTTGTCCAAGGAAGAGGAGCGAGAGGTGATCTAGGGTGTTCTGGCAGGCTTCTATCCGCAAACTACGATGATGGGCATGCACTTGAGGCGTTTGGCGGCAGAACAAGCTAGACTGACTTTTGAGGTGGGAGCACGTCCATCCTCTAGCAGTCTGCTAGCGACTGCGGCAAAAGTAATGCGGCTTGAGTCGAAGGAGGGAGGAGAGAAGATGTTACCAGAGTCCAGCGGGACAGTCTCTAAGGTGTTCACGATGGACCAAGACACAAGGATGATGGAGGATAGCAGGGCAAACAATTTGGTGAGTATTGAAGGCATACGCTAGAGAGGTCCAGGGTGCTAGGACTAGAGGAGATATCATTAGAGACACGCCGGTGGAGATGCCCCCATATTTGGTAGCAGCCCACATTAGAGTGTGCTAGCTCTTGGGGCGATCTTGCTGGGTCGGACTCCAGGGGGATTACCCAAAACAAGGGTGGGGAGACCCGCCGCCGCCAAGAGCGACGTCAATGTCGGTACAAACGGCTTGCATTTGAATGTGGGGGCTCATGCGAGGCTAACCTGTGCAAGGGAGCAACAATGGACCAGCCGCTAGCGTCACCATGGCCAGGGAGGGATGCTTGGGGTCACAGAGGAGCAAAGTCGGATCGTTTCGCTGCCGCCAACAAGACACATGGGGGTAGGGCAATACCAGGTCAGTCATTACATCAAGCTGGCGACTCTCAAGGAGGGCGGGTTGTGGTGATGATCATGATGAGAATTTGGATCGCAGCTGTCCTGCTCTTGATCTACTAGTTGACGTACAGATGGAGGGGGTGGCTGCAAAGGAGTCCAAGGATGAGCAGACATTGGACCCTATACTAAGACGGTATGAACCTTGCCCTCCCTCCTTGCTTTGGCCAAGCTAGCATGTCCACCTTGAGAAAACGGCGATAAGGATCCAACAAAGTAGGTCAATTGGAAAGTAAGTATGAGCTTGCCGCAAAGATTTTCATAAGGACAAGAATCTTATGGCAAGAGCGGAGACTTGAGACATGGCAGGCGCAAAGAGCTTGTAGCATAGGAGACAATCGGCACATGCGGCACGCTTGGAGGTCCTGGGCGAGGCCGAGAACAGGAGACACTCATGTGGGATCACGAGCAGTCGGTTATATGGGAGTGTTGGAAGGTCAAGAGGTTTCGAGAGGGATGGCAGGAGGTGGTATGTAGGGGACATTGGGTGTGGGCTCACCATGTAGGGGGTCGGGGCCGACGGAGGAGGGGATGGGTCTGCCACCAAAGAGCTCGACATTAGTCCTCTCATGGTGCCCATGGTTTGAATTCCGTTGCACCTAAAGGTATCGCGAGGCCCCACATACTAAGTGGCACAAACAACCTCGACGGTAGCAGTTTGAGGCTTCCCTTCAAGGGGATTAAGTGCTTTAGTCTGATGTCCCTAAGCATATAGCCTAGTATAGAGGGGTTGAGAGTGTTGAAGCAATGGAATAAGAGTAAATGGCTGAGAGTCAGGGACATGGGGGAGGCTTGGCAGCCCTAGAGCACGTCCTTGGGGTGGCACCGTGGCAGGTAGAGTAGCAGTGCTAGTAGTAACTCTGTCAGTTATAACCCAGGGGCATCCACAGAAGCCCGTGAGGCACAGGGAGCCTGTGATGTCCACGTCAAGGCATGTCGGGCATGGCGGTATAGGGCCGGCTGCCACGAAAGACAATGGGCTGCAGGAAAGGTTTCCATGGAGAGTTAGTCACCATTTCCCAATGGGAGTCAGGCTAGGAGTGCATGCAAGAGCAAGTGAGGGAGGGAAGTAATGTAGAGAGGGGGCACTAGGCCCCCAAGAGGAGGGAGCCAGGAAGGGGATGTAACTGTTGCAACATGTAGAGCCTACGGCCAGGTTTAGGATTGGTTGAGAGTTGAGGTTGAGAAGTTCCTTCAGTAATGATCGTTGGCGGCGTGGCGCTAGTTGGGCAAACATTGTGAAGTTGCGGGCCAATACATAAGTCAATGTATTGTATCCGGCCTACGTGGAGTTGTGGCTCCTGGGCTAGGGCACCAGCAGGACATGGGTTCACGATTAGGATGTACCACGACATAACGAGGAGAGTAGGATCCAGTGCCGCATCTTCTTCCTTGGGCCGCTTCCCACTCTCAACTACACGATGGGGTCGGCAGCTAACGAGGCATCGGATAGCTTGGGGCATCATGATGGCTTAAGCAGGCAAGTAGCTGCAAAGAGGAGGGATGGAGCCCACTTCCAATGGGTATTGGCAGATGGAAAGGCTCGGTGACAATAGGGAGATGAGGACTCTCCACCAAAGCAGGCAGATAGGCTCGGACTAGTGGCAGCTAAACGACCTGTGTACAAACAGCACGGACGATGTGTTGTTGGCTCTAGGTTTGATGGTGGTGAGTGGCGGTGAGGGGTTAGGACAAGGAGTGTTTACACAGCAGATGGAGCAAAAACATCCACAGTAGCCCTCACAGATGCTGGGGTCCACAGAGTAGTAGGAGAGACAATAACAACAAAGCCATCCGGCTTAGTTTCAGGTCCACAGGAGCAAGTTCAATGAAAGCACCAAATGCCTACTCGGAACGTCAGTTCAACTTCTTCATTAGAAAGATCAGGTGGCAAAATATGTACGGTCTAAGTTTGAGGCCAATCCAATGGTCAGATTGGGAGATATAAACTTTTGAAGTATTCGGGGTCATCGACCGCTGACATTTGGGTGACCATGGGCGATGGCTCCATGCCTTAGCCTGAGAAAAGAAAAAAGCAAGAGATCTAGGTTCAAAACCTGATGGAAGAAATATCCAAAAAGGTCCTAGATTCTTGGGTTGCCTTGTCAGAGTGTGCTGACTATGAAAAAGGTACCTCTCCTTACTTTTTGGATAGGATGAGATCCTTGTGCGCTAGCCATGGACACATGGCGATTCTCGATGGGACTGTGGATTATGTGACCACTAGGAGTGTGCCATGAGAGCATTCTCTAGCTCTCTAGGTTGTGTGTGGGTGGTAAGCTGATTGCTAGGCTCATTTCCTCCCTTGTGTGAGATTATGGACTCTAGTGTGTGAGCCTTAGTCTCCATGGCTACGTGGTGTGGCTTGTGAGAGGGCTCACTTGCCCAGGCTTTAGCTCTATATGTACTCCACCATCTTGAGTGATTTAACCACCATTCTGCAGCAAAAGTGATGCCCTTCCAGTCTCACATGCTCGCTGCTCCAACGCTCCCTCTCTCCTCGAGTTCCAACACTTGGTATCATAGAGCCAAGTTCTGCCACTTTCAGCTAGCACAGGCTGTCACTTTGAGAGAGACAAGTTGGGGTAAACCTTCACGAGATTTAACAATCAACCACTGGATCTTCAAGTTCAAGCAACCAGCTTTTCAAAGAGTCCATAATCACAAAAATCCAACAGTCGGATTGAGAGTTATGCACAAAAAGAGGTCGGCCAGAGCTACACTCTTCTCTCTGAGTAAGACTGTCGTCTTGTGATGACCATAACTCTCTTGTTTCTTTGTCAAATTTAAAGAGTAGCACATACAAACTGAATTATTCTTCCTAAGCTTTTTATTGATGCATAAACATTTCCATTCCATTGGTACGTTTGTCAAAAACGCCATTTACAAGCTGGCTGGTGTGAGCTGGAGTAGGAGCAGAAGTATACCCTGTTTTCAAAAGAGCATATCTCTGACAATCTTCTGTTGATGTCCCTTTTTTATCGGTCGATCTGAAAGATTTTGAGCTGAATTTTCCAGTGGTGGGCTCATTTTTTCAAAATTCTCAGTTTGTTTGCCTTCACAAACCATTTTTTGTTAGACAGATTTCTAGCTGAAGCAGTAGCAGAAGCAGGGGTAGCGCTGCCACTCAAGGGCAGCGCTCAGCATCACCAAGGCTCACAATGGCAACAACAGGCATGGTAACAGCAGCCCAGCACTTGGAGAGGCTGGAAGGACGTGCCAACTTCACGTTTTTGAAGATCCATACCCGCCTCCTTTCGGAGGAGAGAGGCTTGTGGGAGGTGGTGAGCGGCGACGAGCGCGCTTCGCCTTCACATGCAAAAGGCATCACCGCAACAAAGGTGGTGGCAGGGAAGATGCCGCAAAAAGGTACAGCAGATGCAAGTTCATCTACAATTGCAACAGTGACATATGAGGAGTCGAAGAAGAAGGACAAGGAGGCCTACAGGCTACTTGTTAATACAATCTCCAACCTGCATCTTCAGTTCGTGACTGACAAGGCTAATGCAAAAGAGGGTTGGAACACGTTGTGCAAGAACTATGGGAGCAAGGATCCTGCATTCCTCATGCTTTTGGAGGAGAACATTATGGCGTTGAAAAAGTAGGGTGGTGAAGGGATGGAGGCGTGCTTGGACAGGGCAAAGGAGCTGGCGAAGCAATTGAAAGCGGCTGGTAACCCTTAGAAGATACCCGCTTCGTCCTCCTCTTGGTGAGGGGACTCCCAACGAGCTATGACATGGTAGAAGAGACATTGGCGTGCCTGTCGACTCTCGACTTCAACTTCATTTGCACGCACCTGTAGGTAGAACTGCGTCGCAATGCAGCAAAGCGCAATGGCGATAGCAACAGCAGTGAAGCAGCTTTCATGGCCATGGGCTTACACAACCAGCAACAGCAGCAGTCTGGCCAGCAGAAAGGCAACAAGAAGGACAAGTGCCACTATTGCCAGAAAGAAGAGCACTACTAGAAAGAGTGCTTCAAGTTCAAGAGGGACCAGAAGGAGGGGCAACAGCAGCAGCAAATGTAGCAATCTCCACAACAACAGCAGCAGTAGTGACAAGAACCAAAGGAGCAGCAGCAGCAGCAGAACGAGACCAGCATGCGTCATTTTGGCAACATGAACGTTGCCAAGGAGGTGCGCAACCACCTCTTCATGGTGAATTCTGACATGTCGCAGAAGGAAAAAGCGCATCAGGCGTGGTACAAGGACTCGGGGTGTACCAAGAGTTTGATTTACTACAAGGAGTGATTTACAAAGCTGTTCTCCATTCCCCCCCGGTCCGATTGCTTCGGGTGATGATCAGGTGGTGTAAGCTGAGGGGATTGGGATTGTAGAGATGTGGTTGGAGATCCTGCGTGGCATTGAAGTGGGAGAGTTTCATGGCGTGTTGTATGTGCTTGATGCTGCGTTCAATCTTCTCTCAGTGTCCTCTCTCACAAACACAAGACTGCGCTTCGTCTTTGACGATGACTATGACTACATCCTCGACAAGGAAATAGGAGAGGAACTAGCCAAGTCAATGATAGAAGGCAATATGTACCGCCTGTAGGGGGCGACCAAGATCCCGCGCGAGCAGATCCTTGCAACTGTGGTGCAGGCCACACATGGTGAAATCTGGCATGCGCGCTACGGCCACATCGGCATGCGCGCCTTACAGCAACTTCAAACAAAGCAGATGGTGCATGACTTGCCCACAATCTCTAACCTTGAGCAGCATTATGCATCGGCTCGTTGGAGGGGAAGCAGCATCGCGAGGCGTTCTCTGGAGTAGGAGAGCGCACAAAGGAGGTGCTAGAGCACACAGACTTGTGTGGCCCGATGCAGACCCAGAGCTTTGGAGACTGTAGGTATTTTCTCACCTTCATTGATGATTTCAGCCGTTACACTGCTGTCTACCTCCTTTCCTCCAAGGACCAGTGCTTTGCCAAGTTCAAGGAGTTCAAGGCCATGGTGGACAACCGGACAAGCAAGAAAAGCAAGGCGCTGCACAGCGACTGCAGGGGAGAGTACCTGAGCAAGGAGTTCCAGGACTACCTCGCAGCATCAGGCATCAAGGCATAGCGCACTACGCCATACTTGCCGTAGTAGAACAGCATAGCAGAACGCACCAACCACACCATCGATGAGTCAGCAAACTCCATGCTGCATGCGGCTCGGATCACCTACGACTTTTGGGCGGAAGCGGTAAGCACTACGATGTACATCAAGAACCGCAGTCCAACCAAGGCCCTGAAGCAGATGACGTCGTACAAGGTGTGGTTTGGCAAGAAGCCGAGCGTGGGTCATCTTTGCGCATTTGGTAGCTTGGCGCTCATGCACGTGCCAAAAGAGAAGCGGCAAAAGTGGGACGCAAACAGCACGTAGATGCTAATGATTGGCTACAACGTGGCAAGCAAGGCGTATTGCCTCTACGAGAGGGATACAGGCTATGTCATCATCTCGAGGGATGTCATCGTCCACGAGAGCAACTTCATCGGCACCAAGATTGTATGTGAAGAGACAGCAAAAGCATGAGCTGACATGGCAATGGGAGCAGATATCCTTCTTGACCGAGTCTCTCCTGATCTTTCCTCCACGAGGACTATGGGAGAACCAGTCTACTCTCCCATGTCTGATGCAGCAGATACAACAGTCTCATCGGCAAAAACAAAGGAGGGAGATGGAGCACTACCAATAGCAGCAGTTGTGCCAGCAGCACCGCGCCAGCCGCCCGCTAACGCTCTCGCACCAGGCCGCAGGTACCCTCTTAGGGTGCGTTACAAGCCTGGTGAGCGCGGCCATTTCAGGATACTGCAGAAACCAGAACAAATGAACGTTGCAGTTGCAGCAGATTCAAATGAGCCAACGTCATACAAGGAGGCCATGCCTGCACCAGATGTAGCAGATTGGCCGCAAGTCGTGCAGTAAGAGATATATGTTGGAGCTTGAGGAGAGAGGGAGCCTTGGAGCGGCGAGCATGTGTGATTGGAAGGGCATCACCTGTGCTGAAGAATGGTTATTCAATCACTCAAAATGATGGAGTACATATAGAGCTAGAGCTTGGGCAAGTCAGCCCTCTCACAAGCCACACCACTTAGCCATGGAGGCTAAGGCTCACACACTAGAGTCCATAATCTCACACAAGGGAGGAAATCAGCCTAGCAATCAGGCTGACCACTCACACACGACCTAGAGAGCTAGAGAATGCTCTCATGGCACACTCCTAGTGGTCACATAACCCACAAACCCATGGAGAATCGCCATGTGTCCATGGCTAGCACACAAGGATCTCACCTCACCTAAAACGTAAGGAGAGGTACCTTTATCCTAGTCAGCACACTCTGACAAGGCAATCCTAAGACCAAGGACCTTTTTGGATATTTCTCCCATCAGGTCTTGANTTGCCTTTTTCTTTTCTCAGGCTAAGGCATGGAGCCATCACCCATGCCCACCCAGACATCGACGGTCCATGACCCCCGAAACTTCGAAAATTCATATCTCCCAATCCGACCGTTGGATCGGCCTCAAACTTGGACCGTGGACATTTTTGCACCTGATCTTTCCAATGATGAAATCGGATCGACGATCGGAGCAGGCATCTGGTACTTTCCTGGAACTTGCTCCTGTGGACCTGTAACTGAGCCAGATGGCTCCTTTCCCAACAATCTCCCACTTTGCCGCAGTCAGAGTGGGCTGAGTCCACATGCCTTCATGCAGAACTGCTGCTTCTCACGGGTCACTGGCTTGGTGCAGAAATCAGCGACCTGTTTGCTGGTTAGAGTAAACTCCAGCTTGATAGCACCCTCCTACACCATGTGCCTGATGAAATGATATGCGATGTCAATGTGCTTGGTGCGTGCATGATGCTCAAGATTCTTGGCGAGTGCGATTGCGCTTTGGTTGTCGACGCGCACAGGAACTGGAACTACCGCACTCCCACTCATCTCTGCCATGAGAGGTTGGAGCCAAACTGCTTCCTTGGCTCCAAAGCTGAGAGATACGTACTCAGCTTCTGTACTCGAGGTGGCCACGACGACCTGCCGCTTGCTGCACCAGCTGATGGCTCCACCATTCATGAGGAACACATGTCCAGAGATGGACTTGCGGTCCTCAGGGTTTGAAGCCCAATCTGCGTCTGTGTAGCCGATGATGCTGTTGTCATTGCCATTGTAGGTGATGCCGATGTTGATAGTTCCAGCAAGGTAGCGGAAGATCCGCTTCACTGCCTTCTGGTGCTCCGGTCCGGGATTGGCCATGTGCTGGCTCACAGCGCTCACAGCCTGTGCGAGGTCCGGCCTGGTTGCCACCATCAGGTACATGAGACTGCCGACGGCGCTCTGGTACTTCTGCCGCTCAGCTGCATTTGCTTCTCCATTGAAGCTCACGAGGTACTGCCGCGTCTCCAGCGGCGTGCCGATGCGTTTTGCCTCTGCCATGCCGAACCGCTGCAAAATATCCTTGATGTAGCGGCTCTGCTACAACGAGAGAAAGCGTGACTTGCGGTCACGCATGATCTGGATACCGAGGAAGTATGATGCCTTCCCGAGATCAGACATCTGGAAGCGCTCCTGCATGGCTTCCTTGAACTCTTGCAGTGCAGACATGCTGTTGGAAAGGAGGAGCATGTCATCCACATAGACAATGATGATGAGAATCTCATGCTCATACTGCCAGCGATACATGCTGTAGTCACACTCGCTGCGCTTAAACCCCATGCACTGCAACGCCGCATCCAACTTCTGGTTCCAAGTACGCGACGCTTGCTTGAGGCCGTACAGCGACTTCTGTAGCTTGCAGACGAGGTGCTCCTGGCCATCCATGACGAACCCCTCCGGCTGCTCCATGTAGATCTCCTCCTCCAAGTCACCATTCAAGAATGCCGTCTTGACATCCATGTGGTGAACCTCGAAGTCCTGAGCTGCTGCATAAGAGAGGAGCGTGCACACAGAGGCAAACTTTGCAACGGGGGCAAAAGTTTCTGTGTAGTCGATGCCCTCCTGCTGCGAGTAGCCCTTGGCGACCAGCCTCGCCTTCTACTTTTCCAGGTTACCATCTGCTCCCCGCTTCTTCTTCAAGACCCACTTGCACTTGATCACTTTACGTCCAGGTGGACGCTCAGTCAGCTCCCACGTGCCGTTGTCCAGCTGCGACTGTATCTCTTGCTGCACGGCTTGCACCCAATCTGTTGCATCCGGTGCAGCCATGGCGTCCTTGTATGACGTTGGCTCATCTGAATCTGCTGCAACTGCAACGTTCATCTATTCTGGTTTCTGCAGCATCCAGAAATGGCCGCGCTCACCAGGCTTGTNGTCCTCAGGGTTTGAAGCCCAATCTGCGTCTGTGTAGCCGATGATGCTGTTGTCATTGCCATTGTAGGTGATGCCGATGTTGATAGTTCCAGCAAGGTAGCGGAAGATCCGCTTCACTGCCTTCTGGTGCTCCGGTCCGGGATTGGCCATGTGCTGGCTCACAGCGCTCACAGCCTGTGCGAGGTCCGGCCTGGTTGCCACCATCAGGTACATGAGACTGCCGACGGCGCTCTGGTACTTCTGCCGCTCAGCTGCATTTGCTTCNTCTGTGTAGTCGATGCCCTCCTGCTGCGAGTAGCCCTTGGCGACCAGCCTCGCCTTCTACTTTTCCAGGTTACCATCTGCTCCCCGCTTCTTCTTCAAGACCCACTTGCACTTGATCACTTTACGTCCAGGTGGACGCTCAGTCAGCTCCCACGTGCCGTTGTCCAGCTGCGACTGTATCTCTTGCTGCACGGCTTGCACCCAATCTGTTGCATCCGGTGCAGCCATGGCGTCCTTGTATGACGTTGGCTCATCTGAATCTGCTGCAACTGCAACGTTCATCTATTCTGGTTTCTGCAGCATCCAGAAATGGCCGCGCTCACCAGGCTTGTGACGCACCCTGAGAGGGTACCTCCGACCTGGTGCTGGAGCGTTAGCGGGCGGCTGGCGCGGTGCTGCTGGCAGAACTGATGCTGCTGGTGGTGCTACATCTCCCTCCTCTGCTTCTGCCAATGAAGCTGCTATATCTGCAACATCAGACATGGGAGAGTAGAGTGATTCTCCCACTGTCACAGTGGAGGAAGGATCGGGAGAAACTGGGTCAGGAAGAATTTCTGCTCCCACTGTCTCGTCAGCTGCTGGTTCTGCTGCCTCTTCACACACAATGTTGGTGCCGATGACGTTGCTCTCGTTGAAGACGACATCCGTGGAGATGATGACGTGGCCTGTATCCCTCTCGTAGAGGCGATACGCCTTACTTGCCACGTCGTAGCCAATCATCAGCATCTGTGCACTCTTTGCATCCCACTTTTGCCGCTTATCCTTTGGCACGTGCATGTGCGCTAAGCTGCCAAACGCGCGAAGATGACCCACGCTCGGCTTCTTGCCGAACCACGCCTCGTACGGCGTCATCTGCTCCAGGGCCTTGGTTGGACTGCGGTTCTTGATGTAGACCGCAGTGCTCACGGCTTCAGCCCAGAAGTCGTAGGTCAGCCGGGCCGCGTGCAGCATGGAGCGCGCCGACTCCACAATGGTACGATTGGCGCGTTCTGCTACACCGTTCTGCTACGGCAAGTATGGCGCGGTACGTTGCGCCTTGATGCCAGCTGTTGCGAGGTAGTCTTGGAATTCCTTGCTCAGGTACTCTCCACCGCGGTCGCTGCGCAACGCCTTGATCTTCTTTCCAGATTGGTTCTCCACCATGGCCTTGAACTCCTTGAACCTGTCAAAGCACTGGTCCTTAGAGGAAAGGAAGTACACAGCAGTGTAACGGCTGAAATCATCAATGAAGGTGAGAAAATACCTAGAGCCTCCAAAGCTCTGGGTCTGCATCGGTCCGCACAAGTCCGTGTGGACCAGCTCCAACACCTCTTTTGCACGCTCCCCTGCTCCAGAGAACGCCTCGCGGTGTTGCTTCCCCTCCAAACATCCGATACATAACTGCTGCTCAAAGTTAGAGATGGTAGGCAGGTCACGCACCATCTGCTTTGCTTGAAGCTGCTGCAAGGCGCGCATGCCGATGTGGCCGTAGCGCGCATGCCAGATCTCACCATCTGTCGCCTGCACCACTGCTGCAAGACTTTGCTCACGCGGGATCTTGGTCGCCCCCAGCAGGCGGTACATGTCGCCCTCCTTCACCGACTTGGCCAACTCCTCTCCTGTTTCCTTGTTGAGGATGTAGCCATAGTCATCATCGAAGACAACGCGCAGTCCTGTGTTGGTGAGAGAGGACACT
>SZWC01004371.1:127118-138615 GCA_023375785.1 Penium margaritaceum
TGTTGCTGTGGAGATTGCTGCTTTTGCTGCTGCTGCTGCTGCTCCTTCTGGTCCCTCTTAAACTTGAAGCACTCTTTCTTGTAGTGCCCTTCTTTCTGGCAATAGTGGCACTTGCCCTTCTTCTTGCCTCTCTGCTGCCCGGACTGCTGCTGCTGCTGGTTGCGTGAGCCCATGGCCATGAAAGCTGCTTCACTGCTGCTGCTGCCACCATTGCACTTTGCTGCATTGCGACGCAGTTCCACCTGCACCAAGTACGTGCAGATGAAGTCGAGGTCAAGAGTCGGCTGGCACTCCAACGTCTCTCGCACCGTGTCGTAGCTGGTTGGGAGTCCCCTCAGCAAGAGGAGAATGAAGCGCGTCTCTTCCAAAGGATTGCCAGCCGCTCTCAGTTGCTTTGTCAGCTCCTTTGCCCTGTCCAGATACGCCTCCATCCCTTCACCACCCTGCATTTTCAGCGCCATCATCTTTTCCTCCAAAAGCATGAGGAATGCAGGATCCTTGCTCTCATACTTCTTGCACAACGTGTCCCACCCCTCCTTTGCAGTAGCCTTGTCACTCACGTACTGAAGATGCGGGTTGGAGATGGTGTTAACAAGCAACCTGTAGGCCTNGCGCGTCCCTCCAGCCTCTCCAAAGGCTGGGCTGCTGTCACAACGCCAGCTGCTGCCATTTTGAGCCTTGGTGATGCTCAGCGCTGCCCTTGGATGGCGGCGCTACCCCTGCTTCTGCTGCTGCTTCTGCCAGAAATCTGTCTGACAAAAAATGGACAGTAGATGCCAGCAGACTGGGAATTTTGAAAAACTGAGCCTACCACTGGAAAATTCAGCTCAAAACCTTTCAGATCGACCCATAAAACAGGGTCATCATCCGGGGATTTTGAGAGATATGCCCTCTTGAAAACAGGGTATGCTTCTGCTCCTACTCCAACTCAGACCAGCCAGTTTGTAAACGGCGTTTCTCCCAAACGAATCAATGGAATGCAAATATGCTTGCATCAATGGAAAGCTTAGGAAAAATAATACAATTCGCATGTGCCACTTTTTAAATTTGACAAAGAAATGAGAGAGTTATGGTCATCACAAGGCGACAGTCTTACTCATAGAAAAGAGTGTAGCCCTGGCCGACCTCGTTTTGAGCAGAACTCTCAATCCGACCGTTGGATCTTTGCGATTTTGGGCTCGTTAGAAAGCTTGTCTTTTGAACTTGAAGATCCAGTGGTTGATCATCAAATCTGGTGAAGGTTTTACCCGAACCTGTCACTCTCAAAGTGACGGCCTGTGCTGGCTGGAAGTGGCAAAACTTGGCTCTGATACCAAATGTTGGCACTTGAGGAGAGAGGGAGCCTTGGAGCAGCGAGCATGTGTGATTGGAAGGGCATCACTTGTGCTGAAGAATGGTTGTTCAATCACTCAAAATGGTGGAGTACATATAGAGCTAGAGCTTGGGCAAGTCAGCCCTCTCACAAGCCACACCACTTAGCCATGGAGGCTAAGGCTCACACACTAGAGTCCATAATCTCACACAAGGGAGGAAATCAGCCTAGCAATCAGGCTGACCACTCACACACGACCTAGAGAGCTAGAGAATGCTCTCATGGCACACTCCTAGTGGTCACATAACCCACAAACCCATGGAGAATTGCCATGTGTCCATGGCTAGCACACAAGGATCTCACCTCACCCAAAAAGTAAGGAGAGGTACCTTTATCCTAGTCAGCACACTCTGACAAGGCAATCCTAAGACCAAGGACCTTTTTGGATATTTCTCCCATCAGGTCTTGACCCTGGACCTCTTGCCTTTTTCTTTTCTCAGGCTAAGGCATGGAGCCATCACCCATGCCCACCCAGACATCGACAATCCATGACCCCCGAAACTTTCACAATTCATATCTCCCAATCCGACCGTTGGATCGGCCTCAAACTTGGACCGTAGACATTTTGCCACCTGATCTTTCCAATGGTGAAGTCGGATTGGCAATTGGAGCAGGCATCTGGTACTTTCCTGGAACTTGCTCCTGTGGACCTGAAACTGAGCCAGATGGCTCCTTTCCCAGGTGCTACTCGCACAACTACTGCTGCTGGTAGTGCTCCATCCCCCTCTGTTTTTGCCGATGAGACTGTTTTCTCTGCTACATCAGACATCGGAAAGTAGAGTGATTCTCTCACTGTCACAATAGAGGAAGGATCGGGAGACACTGGGTCAGGAAGGATTTCTACTCCCACTGTCTCGTCAGCTGCTGGTTCTGCTGCCTCTTCACACACAATGTTGGTGCCGATGACATTGCTCTCGTTGACGACGACATCCCTAGGGATGATGACGTGGTCTGTATCCCTCTCGTAGAGGCGATAGGCCTTGCTTGCCATGTCGTAGCCAATCATCAGTATCTACGCACTCTTTGCGTCCCATTTCTACCGCTTTTCCTTAGGCACGTGTATGTTCACCAGGTTGCCAAGTGCCCGGAGATGACCCACGCTCGGTTTCTTGCCAAACCACGCCTTGTACGGCGTCATCTGCTCCAGCGCCTTAGTTGGACTATGGTTCTTGATGTAGACCGTAGTACTCACGGCTTCAGCCCAGAATTCGTAGGTCAGCCGAGTCGCGTGCAGCATGGAGCCCGCCGACTCCACAATGGTACGGTTGGCGTGTCTGCTACACTCTTCTGCTGCGATGAGTACAGCGCAGTACACTACGCCTTGATGCCAACTACTGCGAGGTAGTCTTGGAATTCCTTGCTCAGATACTCTCCACCAGGATCGCTGCGCACTGCCTTGATCTTCTTGCCAGTCTGGCACTCCACCATGGCCTTGAACTCCTTGAACTTGTCAAAGCACTGGTCCTTGGAAGGAAGGAAGTGTACAGCAATGTAACGGCTGAAATCATCAATGAAGGTCAAGAAATACCTAGAGCCTCCAAAGCTCTAGGTTTGCATCGGTCCACACAAGTCCGTGTGGACTAGCTCCAACACCTCCTTTGCATGCTACCCTGCTCCAGAGAACGCCTCCCGGTACTGTTCTCCCTCCAAACAGCCGATGCACAACTGCTTCTCAAAGTTAGAGATGGTAGGCTTGACACGCACCATCTACTTTACTTCAAGCTGCTGCAAGGCGCGCATGCCGATGTGGCCGTAGCGCGCATGCAAGATCACGCCATGTGTCGTCTACACCACTACTACAAGACTCTACTCACGCGGGATCTCGGTCGCCCCCAGTAGGCGGTCCTTGTCGCCCTCCTTCACCGACGTGGCCAACTCCTCTCCTCTTTCCTTGTCAAGGATGTAGTAGTACTCATCATCAAAGACGATGCTCAGTCTTGAGTTTGTAAGAGATGAGACTGAGAGGAGGTTGAATGCAGCAATAGGTACATACAACACGTCATGGAAAACTCCCACTTTAATGCCATGCGGGGTCTCCAACTACATCTCTACAATCCCAATCCCCTCAGCATACACCACCCCATCATTACCCAAAGCAATCGGACGGGGGGGAATGGAGAGCAGCTGCGTGAACCACTCCTTGTGGTGCGTCAGACTCTTGGTACATCCCGAGTCCTTGTACCACGCCAGATTCGCCTCTTCCTTTTGTGATATGTCAGACTTCGCCATGAAGAGGCGGTCGCATACCTCCTTGACGACGTTCATGTTGCCAAAATGGCGTACGCCAGTCTGGTTGTGCTGTTGCTGTTGCCGGCGTTGCTGTGACTGCTACTACTGTTGCTGTCGAGATTGCTGCTTTTGCTGCTGCTGCTGCTCCTTCCAGTCCCTCTTGAACTTGAAACACTCTTTCTTGTAATACCCCACTTTCTGGCAATAGTGGCACTTGCCCTTCTTCTTGCCTCTCTATTGCCCGGACTGCTGCTGCTGCTGGTTGCATGAGTCCATGGCCATGAAAGCTGCTTCATTGCTACTGCTGCCGCCATTGCGCTTTGCTGCATTGCGATGCAGTTCCACCTACACCAAGTGCGTGCAGATGAAGTTGAGGTCAAGAATCAGCAAGCACTCCAACGTCTCTCGCACCGTATCGTAGCAGGTTGGGAGTCCCCTCGGCAAGAGGAGGATGAAGCACGTCTCTTCCACAGGGTTGCCGGCCGCTCTCAACTGCTTCGCAAGCTCCTTTACCCTGTCCAGATACGCCTCCATCCCTTCACCACCCTGCATTTTCAGCGCAATCATCTTTTCCTCCAAAAGCATGAGGAATGTAAGGATCCTTGCTCTCGTACTTCTTGCACAACGTGTCCCACCCCTCCTTTGCAGTAGCCTTGTCACTCACGTACTGAAGATGCGAGTTGGAGATGGTGTTGACAAGCAACCTGTAGGCCGCCTATCCTTCTTCTTCCACTCCTCATACGCCATTCGTACAGCTACAAAAGAACCCGCATCAGCTGCACCCTTTTGTGGCGTCTTCCCCGCCACCACCTGCACTGCGATGATGCCTTTTGCCCATGAAACTGGAGCCGGCTTGTCGCCGCTCGCCACCTCCCACAAGTCCCTCTCCTCTAAAAGGAGGCGGGTACGGATCTTCCAAAAGGTGAAGTTGGCGCATCCCTCCAGCCTCTCCAAAGGCTGGGCTGTTGTTACAACGCCAGCTGCTGCCATTTTGAGCCTTGGTGATGCTCAGTGCTGCCTTCGGATGGCGGCACTACCCTCGCTTCTGCTGCTGCTTCTGCCAGAAATCTGTCTAAAAGAAAATGGAATGTAGATACCAGCAGACTGGAAATTTGGAAAAATTGAGCAAACCACTGGAAAATTCAGCTCAAAACCTTTCAGATCGACCCATGAAATAGGGTCATCAACAGCGGATTTTGAAAGATATGCCCTCTTGAAAACAGGGTATGCTTTTGCTCCTACACCAACTCAGACCAGCCAGCTTGTAAACGGCGTTTCTCTTAAATAAATCAATAGAATGCAAATATTTTTGCACCATTGGAAACCTTATGAAAAAGACTACAATTCGCATGTGAATTAAATTTGACAAAGAAACAAGAGAGTCATGGTCATCACAAGGCAACAGTCTTACTCATAGAGTGGCAGATTGTCAAATCGGGTGAAGGTTTTAACCCAACCCCTCACTCTCAAAGTGACGGCCTCTGCTGGCTGAAAGTGGCAGAACTTGGCTTTGATACCTAATGTTGGATCTGGAGGAGAGAGGGAGTACTTGAGCAGCGAGCATGTGTGATTGGAAGGCCATCACTTGTACTAAAGAATGGTTGTTCAATCACTCAAAATGATGGAGTACATATAGAGCTAGAGCTTGGGCAAGTCAGCCCTCTCACAAGTCACACCACTTAGCCATGGAGGCTAAGGCTCACACACTAGAGTCCATAATCTCACACAAGGGGGGAAATCAGCCTAGCAATCAGGCTGACCACTCACACACGACCTAGAGAGCTAGAGAATGCTCTCATGGCACACTCCTAGTGGTCACATAACCCACAAACACATGGAGAAAGGCCATGTGTCCATGGCTAGCACACAAGGATCTCACCTCACCTAAAACGTAAGGAGAGGTACCTTTATCCTAGTCAGCACACTCTGACAAGGCAATCCTAAGACCAAGGACCTTTTTGGATATTTCTCCCATCAGGTCTTGACCGTGGACCTCTTGCCTTTTTCTCTTCTCAGGCTAAGGCATGGAGCCACCACCCATGGCCACCCAGACATCGGCGGTCCATGACCCCCGAAACTTCGAAAAATCATATCTCCCAATTACTATTGGATCGGCCTCAAACTTGGAGCGTACACATTTTGCCACCTGATCTTTCCACTGGTGAAGTGGGATGGGCGATCGGAGCAGGCATCTGGTACTTACCTGGAGCTTGCTCCTGTGGACCTGAAACTGAGCCGGATGGCTGTTTTCCCAACACATTTTGAGTGATTTAACAACCATTCTTCAGTACAAGTGATGCCCTTCCAGTCCCACAGGCTTCCTGCCCCAAGGCTCCCTCTCTCCCTCAGTTCCAACAGGCTGGCGCCACTTGGTAGTCACATGGAGCGCCATGTAGGCAAGGGGTATAATGTCATCGAGAGTGCTCCCAAAGTTGCTCATCCAAGAAGCCAATGTGCGCCTAGGCTAGAAGTTGGCTCTAGGAGTATAAAAACCTCTTAGTTGTCTTTCATTGAGTACAGTTCTTACCTTAGGGACTCCTAACAGAGTAGTCCTCCTAAGGTAGACACTATAGAAGCATTGGTTAGTCTAAGCTACAAGAGTTTGCTCCTCGCGCAAAAGTGACTTGGTGGTAAGGATACAATGCAAGGAAGTGATTCCTATGAATAGCTCTGTGTGGAATGTTGGCTCTGAGGGTGGAATCATCTCTTGGTTGGAATACCAAGAGTAGTTGAGGGGAACCATTGTGTCGGAACCTGTGTTCTAGATCGTCGCATGAGGCAAGTTTGCATTGTTTACGCAGCTGCTCTCCATTTCCTCCCGTCCGATTGCTTTGGATGATGATTGGGTGGTGTACGATGAGGGGATTGAGATTGTGGAGATGTGATTGGAGACCCCGTATGGATGTGAAGTGGGAGTGTTCCATGGCGTACTCGATGTAGCTGATGTTGCATTCAACCTTCACTGAGTGTTCCCTCTCATCAACACAAGACCACAATTCAACTTTGACGACGACTATGGCTTCATCCTCGACAAGGAAACAAGAGAGGAGTTGGTCAAGCTGATGAAGGAAGGAGATATGTACCGCCTATTGTGGGCGACCAAGATCCCGTGCGAGTAGAGCCTTGCAGTAGTGGTGTAGGCCATACATGGCGAAATGTGCCATGCGCGGTACGGCCACATCGGCATGCGTGTCTGGGAGCAACTTCAAACAAAGCAGATGATGCGTGACTTGCCCACCATCTCTAAATTTGAGCAGCACTTGTTCATCGCCTGTTTGGAGGGGAAGCAGCATTGCGAGGCATTTTCTGGAACAGGACAATGCGTAAAGGAGATGCTAGAGCTAGTCGTAACAAACTTCTGTATCCTGAGCTTTGGAGACTCTAGGTATTTTCTCACCTCCATTGATAATTTGAGCTGTTACACTGCTGTGTACTTCCTTTCCTCCAAGAACCAATGCTTTGTTAGGTTCAAGGAGTTCAAGGCGATGGTGGAGAACCAAATAGGCAAGAAGATCAAGGTATTACGCATCGACCATGGCGGAGAGTACCTAAGGAAAGAGTTTGAGGACTACTTCGCAGTTGTAGGTATCAAGGTACAGCAGCATGCGCCGTACTTGCCGTAGCAGAATGGTGTAGTAGAACGTGCCAACCGCACCATGGTTGAGTTGGCAGGTTCCATGGTACCGCGGCTCGGCTTGCTTATGTCTTTTGGACTGAAGCGTAACCACTGCGTTGGAGTAGATGACACTATACGAGGAGTGATTTGACCAGAAGCCGAGATTGGATCATCTTCGCGCCTTTGGAAGTTTGGCAAACATGCACATACCCATGGAGAAACGGCAAGAATGGGACGCAAAGAGCGCACAGATGCTAATGATCGGCTATGACGTAGCAAGCAAGGCGTATCCTCTCTATGGGAGGGATACAAGTCACATCATCATCTCCAGGGATGTTGTTCTCAATGAAAGCAATATCATCGGCACCAACATCATGTACAAAAAGGTAGCAGAACCAAGAGCTAATGAAGCAATGATAGCAGACATTCTCCCATATCTAAAACAACAAATAGAGCAATTTCATCGAAAGCACCAGAGGAAGGAGATGGAGCATCACCTGTACCAGAAATCATGCCAAAAGCACCGCGCCAGCCGCCCGCTAACGTCCCGGCACCAGGCCGTAGATACCCTCTCAGGCTGTGCTACCAGCCTGGTAAGCACGAGCATTTTCGAATACTGTAAAAGCCAAATGAGATGAATATCGCAGTTGTAGCAGACCCTAATAAGCCGACGTTGTACAAGGAGGCCATGGCTATACCAAATGCAATAGATTTGACGCAAGCTGTACAATAGGAGTTCCAGTCACAACTGGATAACGGCACAGGGGAGCTGACTGAACGTCCACCTGGACGCAAGGTAATCAAGTGCAAGTGGGTACTCAAGAAGAAGAGGGGTGCATATGACAACCTCCAAAAGTACAAGGCAAGGCTCGTCTATAAGGGCTATTTGCAGCAGGAAGGCATCGACTACACGGTAACTTTTGCTCGTATTGTAAAGTTTGCGTCTTCGGGCATGCTCCTTTCCTAAGCAGGACCTGAGGAGTTCGAGATTCACCGCATGGAAGTCAAGACGTCATTCTTGAACAATGACTTGGAGGAGGAAATCTACATGGAGTAGTAGGAGGGATTGGTCATAAATGGCCAGGAGCACCTGGTTTGCAAGTTACAAAAGTCGCTGTACGGTCTCAAGCAAGCATCGCGTGCTTGGAACTACAAATTGGATGCGGCGCTATACTACATGGGGTTCGAGCGCAGTAAGAGTAACTACTACGTCTATCGCAGGTAGCATGGTGAGGTCCTCATCACCATCGTCTATGTGGATGACATGCTCCTCCTTTTCAATAACATGTCTGCACTGCAAGAGTTCAAGGACACCATGAAGGAGCGCTTCCAAATGTCAGTTGTCGGGGAAGCATCATACTTCCTCGGAATCCAGATCGCGTCTGAGGAAAATCACGCTCTCTCGCTGCAGCATAGCCGCTACATCAAGGATTTATCATAGGAATTTGGCATGGCAGGGGCCAAACACATCAGCACGCTAATAGAGACGCGGCAATACATCCTGAGCTTGAATGGAGAAGCAGAATGTAGCTGAGAGGCAGAAGTACTATAGCACCGTCAGAGTTTTCATGTACTTGATGGTGGCAACCAGGCCGGACCTTGCACACACTGTGAGCACTATGAGCCACTACATGGCGAGCCCCGGACCTCTGTACTAGAAGGCAGTACAGCGGATCTTCCGCTACTTTGCTGGGACCATCAATATCGGCATCACCTAGAATGGCAACGACAACAACATCATCACTTACATGGATGCAGATTGGACTTCTAACCCTGAGGACCGCAAGTCCATCTCTAGACATGTGTTCCTCATGAATGGTGGTGCCATCAACTGGTGCAACAAGCGCCAGGTGGTTGTGGCTACCTCAAGCATGGAAACTGAATACGCCTCTCTCAGCTTTGGAGCCAAGGAAGCAGTTTGGCTTCACCGTCTCATACCGCAGATGAGTGGGAGTATAACAATTCGAGTTCCTATACGTGTCACCAACCAGAATGCAATCGTACACGCCAAGAATCTTGAGCATCATGCATGCACCAAGCACATTCACATCGCATATCACTTATTCAGGTACATGGTGTAGGAGGATGGTTTCATCCCGGGGTTTACTCCAACCAGCAAGTATGTCGCTGATTTCTGTTCCAAGCCAATGACTTGTGAGAAGTAGTAGTTTTGCATAAACGCATGTAAACCGAGTCCACTCTGACTACGCCAAAAAGGGAGATTGTTGGGAGAGGAACCATGCGGCTAAACTTCAGGTCCACAATGACAAGTTCCAAGAAACTACCAGATTGCGACTTCGATTTTCAATCCTATTTCATCATTGGAAAGATCAGGTGGCAAAATGTCTACGGTTCAATTTTTCAGGCCCATTCAACAATCAGATTCGGAGAAATGAATTTTCATAATTTTTGGGATCATCGACAGCAAATATGTGGGTGACCATGGGCAATGGCTCCATGCCTTAGCCTATGAAAGGAAAAAGAAAAGAGGTCCATGGTCAAGACCTGAAATGAGGAGTATCCAAAAAGGTCCTAGATTCTTAGATTGTCTTGTCAAAGTGTACAGACTAGGAAAATGGTACCTCTCCTTTTGTTTTTAGGTGAGGTGAGATCCTTGGGTGCTAGCTATGGACACAAGGTGATTCTCCATGGGATTTTGGGTTATGTGACTACTAGGAGTGTGCCAGAAGAGCATCTTTTAGCTCTCTAGGTCGTGTATGAGTAGTCAGTCTCATTGCTAGGCTGATTTCCTCCCTTGTGTTAGGTAATGGTCTCTTGTGTGTGAGCCTAAGCCTCCATGGCTAAGTGGCGTGGCTTGTGAGAGGGCTGAATTGCCCAATATCTAGCTCTATATCTACTCCATCATATTGAGTGATTCAAAAACCATTCTTTAGCACAAATCCCGCCCTTCAAGTCCCTCATGTTTGCTGCTCCAATGCTCCCTCTCTCTTTCAAATCCAATTTCTATGTACTATAGACCAAGCTTCTTGAGAGTATGAATGAAGGATATGCGGCGGTTGAAAATCCAATGTCTCCAAAGCCTGATATTATACTACACGCTGTCGCCATGATGGCCAACTCCATCAGCAGAGATGGTGAGCTGTGGCACAGGCGGTTTGACCATGTGGGTGACAGCACACTACAAGCAGTGTAGCAAAACAAAGTGGTTGATGGGATGGAGGGATGGAAGGCGAAGGATGAGGGAAAGTGGAAGAAGCTGTGTCAGCCATGCCTCCAAGGCAAGGCAAAGAGAAAGCCCTTTGAACGTAGTGAGTAACGTATAGTAGCAACCTTGAACCTAAATTACTGCGATGTGTCAGGATCATTCCGTACCCCTTTGAACAGCGACTGCAAGTATTTCTTGACCTTCATCGATGACCAGACTCGCAAGACATGGATCTACTTCCTCAAGATAGATAGAGAGGTGAAGGACAAGCTACAAAAGTTTGTCGCGATGATAGAGCAGTAGAGAAGCAAGAAGGTCTAGGTTCTGCACACGGAGAATAGTGGCGAGAACGAAACGTGCAAAGGCTGGTTGAGCCAACACAACATCAAGCACCGGAACACCACGCCTTACGTCCCTAGAGCAATGGCGTTGCTGAGCGCATGAACCAGACTAACTGCCACCTGACATAAAGTACGTTCTTTGGCGTGAAACCACCATCTTGCTTCTAGGCTGAAACTACAAAAACTACTTACTACCTTAGGAGTCCCACTGCGGCAACCGCGCTTGGAAGACATGGTAAGAAGCAACGAGAGAAGTTGCTCAAGACGCCATAGGAGGCTTGTTGGAACTTGAGGAGAGAGGGAGCCTTGGAGCAGCGAGCATGAGGGACTGGAAGAGCATCACTTGTGCTGAATAATGGTTGTTCAATCACTCAAAATGATTGAGTACGTATAGAGCTAGAGCTTGGGCAAGTCAGCCCTCTCACAAGCCACACCACTTAGCCATGGAGGCTAAGGCTTACACACTAGAGTCCATAATCTCACACAAGGAAGGAAATCAGCCTAGCAATCAGGCTGACCACTCACACACGACCTAGAGAGCTAGAGAATGCTCTCATGGCACACTCCTAGTAGTCACATAACCCACAAATCCATGGAGAATCGCCATGTGTCCATGGCTAGCACACAAGGATCTCACGTCACCTAAAAAGTAAGGAGAGGTACCTTTATCCTAGTCAGCACACTCTGACAAGGCAATCCTAAGACCAAGGACCTTTTTCGATATTTCTCCCATCAGGTCTTGACCCTGGACCTCTTGCCTTTTTCTTTTCTCA
>SZWC01004371.1:159231-173729 GCA_023375785.1 Penium margaritaceum
TCACGCGGGATCTTGGTCGCCCCCAGCAGGCGGTACATGTCGCCCTCCTTCACCGACTTGGCCAACTCCTCTCCTGTTTCCTTGTTGAGGATGTAGCCATAGTCATCATCGAAGATAACGCGCAGTCCTGTGTTGGTGAGAGAGGACACTGAGAGAAGGTTGAACGCAGCATCAGGCACATACAGCACGCCATGGAAAACTCCCACTTCAATGCCACGCGGGGTCTCCAACCACATCTCCACAATCCGAATCTACTCACCATACACCACCCGATCATCACCCAAAGCAATTTGACAGGGGGGGAATGGAGAGCAGCTGCGTGAACCACTCCTTGTGGTGCGTCAGACTCTTGGTACACCCCGAGTCCTTGTACCACGCCAGATCCGCCTTTTCCTTCTGCGACATGTCAGATTTCGCCATGAAGAGGCGGTCGCGCACCTCCTTGGCAACGTTCATGTTGCCAAAATGGCGCACGCCAGTCTGGTTCTGCTGCTGCTGCTGCTGCTGGCGTTGTTGTGACTGCTGCTGCTGTTGCTGTGGAGATTGCTGCTTTTCCTGCTGCTGCTGTTGCTGCTCCTTCTGGTCCCTCTTGAACTTGAAGCACTCTTTCTTGTAGTGTCCCTCTTTCTGGCAATAGTGGCACTTGCCCTTTTTCTTGCCTCTCTGCTGCCCGGACTGCTGCTGCTGCTGGTTGCGTGAGCCCATGGCCATGAAAGCTGTTTCACTGCTGCTGCCGCCATTGCGCTTTGCTGCATTGCGACGTAATTCCACTTGCACCAGGTGTGTGCAGATGAAGTCGAGGTCGAGAGTTGGCTGGCACTCCAGCGTCTCTCGTACCGTGTCGTAGCTGGTTGGGAGTCCCCTCAGCAAGAGGAGGATGAAGCGCGTCTCTTCCTCAGGGTTGCCGGCCGCTCTCAGCTGCTTCGCTAGCTCCTGTGCCCTGTCCAGATACGCCTCCATCCCTTCACCACCCTGCATTTTCAATGCCATCATCTTTTCCTCGAAAAGCATGAGGAATGCAGCATCCTTGCTCTCATACTTCTTGCACAACGTGTCCCACCCCTCCTTTGCAGTAGCCTTGTCACTCACGTACTGAAGATGCGGATTGGAGATGGTGTTGACAAGCAACCTATAGGCCTGCTTGTCCTTCTTCCACTCCTCATACATCGCTGGTACAGCTACAGAAGAACCCGCATCAGCTGCACCCTTTTGCGGCGTCTTCCCCGCCACCACCTGCGCTGCGGTGATGCCTTTTGCCTGTGGAACTAGAGCTGGCTCGTCGCCGCTCACCACCTCCCACAAGCCCCTCTCCTCCAAAAGGAGGCGGGTACGGATCTTCCAAAACGTGAAGTTGGCGCGTCCCTCCAGCCTCTCCAAAGGCTGGGGCTGTCACAACGCCAGCTGCTGCCATTTTGAGCCTTGGTGATGCTCAGCGGAACCCTTGGATGGCGACGCTATCCCTGCTTCTGCTGCTGCTACTGCCAGAAATCTGTCTGACAGAAAATGGACTGTAGATGCCACCATACTGGGAATTTTGAAAAACGAAGCCCACCACTCAAAAATTCAGCTCAAAAAATTTCAGATCGACCCATAAAATAGGGTCATCAACAGGGGATTTCAAAAGATATGCCCTCTTGAAAATAGGGTATGCTTCTGCTCCTACTCCAACTCAGACCAGCCAGTTTGTAAACGGCGTTTCTCCCAAACGAATTGATGGAATGCAAATACATTTCCACCAATGAAAAGCTAAGGAAAAATACTACAATTCGCATGTGCCACTTTTTAAATTTGACAAAGAAATGAGAGAGTTATGGTCATCACAAGGCGACAGTCTTACTCATAGAGAAGAGTGTAGCCCTGGCCGACCTCGTTTTGAGCATAACTCTCAATCCGACTCTTGGATCTTCGTGATTTTGGGCTCGTTGGAAAGCTTGTCTCTTGAAATTGAAGATCCAGTGGTCGATCGGCAAATCTGGTGAAGGTTTTACCCAAACCCGTCACTCTCAAAGTGACGGCCTGTGCTGGCTGGAAGTGGCAGAACTTGGCTCTGATTCCAAATGTTGGAACTTGAGGAGAGAGGGAGCCTTGGAGCAGCGAGCATGTGTGATTGGAAGGGCATCACTTGTGCTGAAGAATGGTTGTGCAATCACTCAAAATGATGGAGTACATATAGAGCTAGAGCTTGGGCAAGTCAGCCCTCTCACAAGCCACACCACTTAGCCATGGAGGCTAAGGCTCACACACTAGAGTCCATAATCTCACACAAGGGAGGAAATCAGCCTAGCAATCAGGCTGACCACTCACACATGACCTAGAGAGCTAGAGAATGCTCTCATGGCACACTCCTAGTGGTCACATAACCCACAAACCCATGGAGAATCGCCATGTGTCCATGGCTAGCACACAAGGATCTCACCTCACCTAAAAAGTAAGGAGAGGTACCTTTATCCTAGTCAGCACACTCTGACAAGGCAATCCTAAGACCAAGGACCTTTTTGGATATTTCTCCCATCAGGTCTTGATCCTGGACTTCTTGCCTTTTTCCTTTCTCAGGCTAAGGCATGGAGCCATCACCCATGCCCATCCAGACATCGACGGTCCATGACCCCCAAAACTTCGAAAATTCATATCTCCCAATACGACCGTTGGATCGGTCTCAAACTTGGGCCGTAGACATCTTGCCACCTGATCTTTCCAATGATGAAGTTGGATCGGCGATTGGAGCAGGCATCTGGTACTTTCCTGGAACTTACTCCTGTTGACCTGAAACTTTGCCAGATGGCTCCTTTCCCAACAATCAGCTACACCCTTTTGCGGCGTCTTCCCTGCCACCACTTGCGCTGCGCTGATGCCTTTTGCCTGTGGAACTGGAGCCGGCTCGTCGCTGCTCACCATCTCCCACAAGCCCCTCTCCTCCAAAAGGAGGCGGGTACGGATCTTCCAAAACGTGAAGTTGGCGCGTCCCTCCAGCCTCTCCAAAGGCTGGGCTGCTATCACAACGCCAGCTGCGGCCATTTTGAGCCTTGGTGATGCTCAGCGGTGCCCTTGGATGGCGGCGCTTCTGCTGCTGCTCTTGCCAGAAATCTTTCTGAGAGAAAATGGACTGTAGATGCCAGCAGACTAAGAATTTTGAAAAACTGAGCCCTTCAATGGAAAATTCAGCTCAAAACCTTTCAGATAGACCGATAAAACAGGGTCATCAACAGGGGATCTCAAAAGATATAACCTCTTTTTAAAATAGGGTGTGTTTCTGCTCCTACTCCAACTAAGACCAGCCAGTTTGTAAACGGCGTTTCTCCCAAATGAATCAATGGAATGTAAATATTTTTGCACCAATGGAAAGCTTAGGAAAAATACTACAATTTGCATGTGCCACTTTTTAAATTTGACAAAGAAACAAGAGAGTTATGGTCATCACAAGGCGACACTCTTACTCATAGAGAAGAGTGTATCCTGGCCAACCTCGTTTTGAGCATAACTCGCAGTCCGATCGTTAGATCTTTCCGATCTTGGGCTCTTTGGAAAGCTTGTCTCTTGAACTTAAAGATCCAGTGGTTGATTCTGAAATCTAGTGAAGGTTTGAACCTAACCCGTCACTCTCAAAGTGACGGCCTGTGCTGGCTGGAAGTGGCAGAACTTGTCTCTGATACCAAATGTTGGAACTTGAGGAGAGAGGGAGCCCTAGAGCAGCAAGCATGTGGGACTGGAAGAGCATCACTTGTGCTGAAGAATGGTTGTTCAATCTCTCAAAATGATGGAGTACATATAGAGCTAGAGATTGGGCAAGTCAGCCCTCTCACAAGCCACACCACTTAGCCATGGAGGCTAAGGCTCACACACTAGAGTCCATAATCTCACACAAGGGAGGAAATCAGCCAAGCAATCAGGCTGACCACTCACACACGACCTAGAGAGCTAGAGAATGCTCTCATGGCACACTCCTAGTAGTCACATAACCCACAAACCCATGGAGAATCGCCATGTGTCCATGGCTAGCACACAAGGATCTCACCTCACCTAAAAAGTANTCCATAATCTCACACAAGGGAGGAAATCAGCCTAGCAATCAGGCTGACCACTCACACACGACCTAGAGAGCTAGAGAATGCTCTCATGGCACACTCCTAGTAGTCACATAACCCACAAACCCATGGAGAATCGCCATGTGTCCATGGCTAGCAAACAAGGATCTCACCTCACCTAAAAAGTAAGGAGAGGTACCTTTATCCTAGTCAGCACACTCTGACAAGGCAATCCTAGGACCAAGGACCTTTTTGGATATTTCTCCCATCGGGTCTTGACCCTGGACCTCTTGCCTTTTTCTTTTCTCAGGCTAAGGCATGGAGCCATCGCCCATGGTCACCCGGATATCGACGGTCGATGACCCCGGAAACTACGAAATTTCATATCTCCCAATCCGACCGTTGGATCGGCCTCAAACGTGGAGTGTAGATATTTTGCTACCTGATCTTTCCAATGGTGAAGTCGGATCGACAATCGGAGCAGGCATCTGGTACTTTCTTGGAACTTGCTCCTTTGGACCTGAAACTGAGCCGGCTGGCTCCTTTCCCAACAAGGCTTGGTCACGGAAGAAGCCACATCTCTCACACTTAAGAGTCTTTGGCTATACTGCCCACATAAAGGTCCAAGTAGGAGAAAGAAGTGGCAAGTTGGATGCACGGGCTCGCAAGTCTTTAATGGTCGGATACAACACTACACACAATGCATAGAGGTTGTGGGACCAAGCTGCTCGAAAGCTCTTCAGCAGCGGAGATGTCAACTTTGATGAAAGGACGTTTCGCAAGGGAGAGTGGTTGGACCCTGTCCATGCTTCCAAATCAGGAGAGTGGATTATCTTGCTTGAGTTAGGTGATCAAGCACCTGAGAATTGGCAGATGGTGCCAATGCAGAATGGTATAGCGGTGAGAGTGGATGTAGTGGCGGGCACAACGACGAATTCCGACACTAAGTCTTAGTCATCCGAGGCCTCTAAGTCAAAATGTCACGCTAGTGACTTTTTGTCAAACAATGGATCACTAGCAACTCAAGAGTAATAGAAGTAACTAAGCCTACAAGTACCAGCAGGAATACTCTTGTGTAGTTTGCGCCAAAAGAAACCTCCGTCCAATTACGATGCTGAGATTGCGGAATGGACTGTACTCAGCTGGCCATGCTTGGCTTAGGAATAGCCCATAACCGTAAAAAAGCTATTTACATGCCACATGCGGCCAAGAGGAACGATGTAGTGGATAGGAGATTTGCATCCATTGAAGAGAACAAAACATGGCTTGAGGTTGACAAGTCCCCAAATGCGCACACACTGGGATCAATATGGGCATTCCAAGAAAAGTTCAAGCAATATGGTGTTATCAAAAATTACAAGGCAAGAGTTGTGGCCAACGGATTTTTTGAGCATGCAAGGTCAGATTACAAGGAGACCTTCGTACGTGTTGTCACCTTTGCCTCCATCAGATCTATGTTGGACATCACTGCTGCAAAATATGGACGTGACAGCTTTCCTTTACGGGAATCTAGACAAAGAAGTGCTGATGGAAGTGCCCAAGGGTATAAATGCTCCAGAGGGTAAGGTTTTCCAAACAGGTCAAAAGGCTCTACATGCTAAACATACCCTAAGAATGTGGTACAAGGAGATGGACGGCTTCATGGTCGGGCTCACTTTCACACACTGCCAAAATGCTCCTAGTTTCTATGTGGAAGAGGATGTGTAAGGCTTGATGCTAGTTCCATTCTACGTGGATAAGCAAGGCCTGATCACCTGCTCGTCGTTGGTTGAGCTGTTAGACAAGGTGAAGACAGATCTCTGCAACAGGTTCAAGATAAAGGACAGAGGTCTGCACGAGTTCTACCGCACAATAGCCATCTACTACAGTCGAGTAGTAGGCAGCATTGAGCTCAACCAGACCAATTGCATCATGGAGGTCCTCAAGCACTACAACATGGAGGACTGCAAGCCCATCAGTAAATCCATAACCACAGACATCATGCTCTCCTCCATGAGCCCTAGCACATTAACAGAATGACATGACATGGAGAACATTCCCTACCAGACTGTTGTTGGCAGCCTCATATATGACATAATAGGAAGATACCCTGATATTTGCTATGCTATGGGACAAATGAGTAGGTTTGTGGCCAATCCAGGGAGACAACACTGGCAAGCAGTCAAGTGCATCATGTGCTATCTAAAGAAGACCCAACACATAGCACACTCGTTTGGAGGCGAAGAAGGATCTGACTCCCTACAATTGGTGTGCTACACAGATGCGGATTAGGGAAGAAGAATCGATGATGGAAAGTCTACCTTGGATTTTGCATGCCGTTTAAACGGCGGTGAAGTCTCTTTGGTAAGCAGAAAACAAGACCGTGTTGCCCTCTCTACTGCTAAGGCAGAGTACATCGCTTTCTCAAAAGCATGCAAGGAGACATGATGGCTACGCAGTTTACTTATCGAGATTGAAATGTCACAAACCGAGACAACAAATGTCCGCATCCACAACAAGAGTGCCATCAAAATGGCAGAGGATAATGTCATCTCTTGACTGACTAAGCACATTGACATCAGGTACCTCAATTTACGTGACCTGGTCGAAAAGGAGATTGTAGACCTGGAATACATGGAGACGAAGAAGATGCTCGTAGATTGCATAGCAAAGGCCCTCGATAGTGAATTACACTCTGCAGGTACTGGAGGCATCAATATGATTAATGCAGCAGACGAAGACAGAGGCCAAGAGTGGTTGGGAGAGGAGAGATCTCGCCTCTAATGGACAAAGGTACAAGGGAGAGTTTGTTGACCTGATGTACTCCTTGTCCATGGCTGACATTTGGACAGGCACCGGACGGACTAGGCATACACTGCTCCCTTGGAATAAATCCCCTAAGTTTTGTCCAAATAAACAAGACATGCATTGCTCCTGTTAAGCAAGTCCTCTTGGTCTAATCTCAGAAGTATAGCCAGCAAACACTACCTAGGACAACTCCTTGTGGCTCAGACATTCCATTGTTTGTATCTGGAGCGAGAGGTCACTAGGTCAAATCCCAGCCCAGTGACTAATTTTCTTTGTGATCCAAAGAAGACAAGAAGGTTTTGAGATAGATCTCAGAACATTCCAAGGTCTTTCCTTGTGGCTTGCGCCACTTGGAGGTCACACGGAACACCATGTAGGTAAGACAATCATGCAATCTAGATTGCCCCTAAAGAGGCTCATCCAAGGAGTCACTGCTTGCCTAGGCTACAGCCTAGCTCTAGGACCATAAGAACCTGTCAGGTGCCTGTCATTGAGTACAATTCTTATCTTTGAGACTCGAACAGAGTTGTTCACAGGACGTGCACACTAAAGAAGCATTGGTTGGTCTAAGCCTCATGAGTTCGCTCCTCGTGCGAAAGTGGCCAGGTGCCAAGGACACACTGGAACAAAGTAATTCTTATGAACTTAGTGTGAACGCTTGGCTCTAAGGATGATATCATCACTTGGTTGCAAGACCAAGAGCGGTCGGTGGGAACCATTGTGTTGGAACCCGTTTTCTAGACCATCTTTTCATGCAGTTTGAAAGGCAAGAGGTACAAGGTCAAGACCTGATGGGAGAAATACCCAAAAAGGTACCAGATTTATGGGTTGCCTTGTCAGTGTGCTGACTAGGAAAAGGATACCTCTCCTTACGTTTTAAGTGAGGTGGATCCTTGTATAGAAGCCTTGGACACATAGCGATTCTCCATGAGATTATGGGTTATGTGACAACTAAAAGTGTTCTATGAAAGCATTTCTTACCCCTCGAGGTCATGTGTGAGTGGTCAGCCTTATTGTTGGGCTGACTATCTCTCTTGTATGAAATTATGATTTGTAGTCTGTGAGCCTTAGTTGTCATGACTAAGTGGTATGGCTTGTGATAGAGCTGCCTATTTCTAACTCTAACTCTACATGTACTCCATCATTTTGACTGATTGACCTACCATTCTTTAGCACAAGTGATGCTCTTTCAATCCCATATGTATGCTGCTCCCTCGCTCCTTCTCTCCTCAAGATCCAATATGTGGTATCACAGCCAAGTTCGACCACTTTTTTCAAACACAGGCCATCACTTTGAGAGGGACTGGTTAGGACAAAACTATTGACCTGATATGCTCCTTGTCCATGGCTGATATTCTGACAGGCACAAGACGGACTAGGCATGCACTACTCCTTTGGAGTAAGTCCCCTAAGTCTGGTCTAGATAGACAAGGCATGTACTACTCCTTCGCAGCAAGTCCCCTTGGTCTAATCTGGATGTTATAGCCAGCAAACACTGCCTAGGACAGCTCCTTGTACCTTAGACGTTCCATAGTTACTCTCTGGAACAAGAGGCCACTCGGTCAAATCCCGGCCCGGTGACTAATTTTCTTTGTGACGAAAAAGGAGACAGGAAGGTTCTACGAGACATCTTAATGTATTCCAAGTTCCTTCCTGGTAGCTGGCCCCACTTGCAATTTACAGGGAGTGTCATATAGGTAGGAGGGATGACACAATCTAGATTTCGCCCAAAGTGGCTCATCGAAGGAGCCACTGCATGACTAGGCTAGGGATTGGCTCTAGGACAATAAGATTCTGTCCGTTTCTTGTCATTGAGTACAGTTCTTACCTTTGGGTCCCCTCACAGAGTTGTCTACGAGAGGAACACACTAGAGAAGCATTGGTTGGTCCAAGCCCCAAGAGTTTGCTTGTGCGAAAGTGACCACGTGCTAAGGACATAGTACAAGGAAGTGACTCCTATGATCTCCTTAGTGTGGAATCTTGGCTCTGAGGATGATATCATCTCTTGGTTGCAATACCAAGAGCGATCGGCGAGAACCATTGTGTTGGAACCCGTTTTCTAAACCGTCGCCTCAGGCAGGCTGACAAAAACCTCCATCAAAACTGACAATCAAGTACTGGACATTCAATTTCAAGAGACAAGCTTTTGAACAAGCTCAAAATTGTGAAGATCCAACAGTCTCATTGAGAGTTATGCTCAAAACAAGATCGGCCAGAGCTGTTATCTTCTCTTTGAGTAAGATTATCACATGATAATCACCAGAATTCTCTCACTTCTTTGTAACATTCAAAATGTAGCTCATGAAAATTGAAGTATATTCCCTATGCTATTTGGATTCCATCAGTACTTTTAGGAGACACGTTGTTTACAATCAGGGTAGTATGAGCTGGAGTAGGAGCAGCATGTCCTATTTTGAAAAGGACATTTATCTTAAAATCCCCTATTGATGAGCCTGTTTTATGGGTCAATATGTGATCCTGAAAACAAGCATCCCCTCTTTGGCGTTTTGGAACATCCCTACCCGCCTCATTTTGAAGGAGAGGAGCTTGTGGGAGGTCCTAACCGGGGATGAGTGTGTTCCGCCTTTATAGGCAAAAGGAATCAAAGTACTGTAGGTGGTGGCGGGGAAGACCCCGTAGAAAGGTTTAGCATATGCAAATTCATCTATAGCTTGACAAGCAACATATGAGGAGTAGAAGTAGGACGGGAATGCCTATTGGATGCTTATCAACACCATCTCTAATGTGCATCTTTAGAACGTGAGTGACAATGCTACTGCTAAAGAGGGATGGAACAGGTTAGGCAAGAAGTATGAGAGCAAGGATCCTTTATTCCTCATGCTTTTCGAGAACAAGATCATGTCGCTAAAAATGCAAGGTGGCGAGGGAATAGGGGCAAACTAGAACAGGCTAAAGTAGCTAGCAATGCAACTGAAAACAACTGGCAACCCTGTAGAAGAGACACACTTCATCCTCTTGCTTAGGAGACTCCCTGGAGTTATGACACGGTGCGAGAGACGCTGGAGTGCCAGCTGAAATTTGACGTGGATTCTTGTACACGTACCTTGTTTGAGAGGAACTATGTTGCAATACAGCAAATTGCAATGATGACAGTAGGAATAAAGCACATTTTATTGCCATGGGTTCATGCAACCAGTAGCACCTGCAGTTTGGGCAGCATAAAGGCAAGAAGAAAGGCAAGTACCACTATTGCCACAAAGAGTAGCACTACAAGAAAGAGTATTCCAAGCTCAAGACGGACCAGAAGGAGTAGCAGCAGTAGGAACAAAAGCAGCCATCTCCGCAGTAGCAATAGCCGTAGTCATAATGGAGTTAGCAGCAGTAGCAATGGCAAAACCAGGCTAGAATGCACCATTTTAACAACATGAATGTGACAAACAAGGTGAGCGACCGCCTCTCCATGGCAAAGGTTGATCTGCCGCAAGTTGAGAAGGCGGATCTCTTATGGTGCAAGGAGGCAGGGTGTACCAAGAGCCAGACGCATCACAAGGAGTGGTTTACGTAGCTCCTCTCCATCCTCCCCCGTTCTATTCCTTTGCGTGATGATCGGATGGTGTATGCTGAGGGGATCGTAATCATAGATATGTGGTTGGAAACCCTGCGTGGCATTAAACATGGAGTGTTGCATGGCATCTGGTATGTACCTAATGCTAACTGTCCGCTCTCACCAACACAGGACTACAAGTCATCTTTGACGATGACTATGGCTACGTCCTCGACAACGAAACGGGAGAGGAGTTGGCCAAGTCAGTAATGGAAAGCAAAATGTACTACGATTAGAGGGTGACCAAGATCTCGCTTCAGCAGGGTCTTGCAACATTGGTGCAGGTAAAAGCAGGCAAAAAATGGCATGTCCGCTATGACTATTTTCTTACGTTCATTGATGATCTCAGCCGTTACACTACTGTGTATTTTTTCTCAAAAGACCACTACTTTGACAGGTTCAAGGAGTTACATAATGATCGCGGTGGCGAATACAAGAGCCAGGAATTTGAGGACTACATGAAAGCAGCTGGCATCAAGGCGCAACGCACCGTGCCGTACTCACCATAACATAATACCGTAGCAGAACGGGCCAACCGTACCATCCTTGAATCCGCTCGCTCCATGTTTCACGCGGTTTGGCTCACCTACTACTTCTAGGCTGAACCAGTGAGCACTGTAGTAAACATCAACAAGAGCAGTTCTTCCACGGCATTGGAGCAGATGATACCATACAAGGCCTGGTATGACAAGAAGCCGAGTGTGTCATCTGCATATATTTTGCAACAATGTACATGCATGTGTCCAAGGAGAAGTAGAAGAAATGGCATGCAAAGAGCACGCATATGCTGATGATTGGCTATGATATGGCAAGCAAAGCCTATCCCCTCTACAAGAGGGATACCGGCCACGTCATCATCTCCAGGGATGTCGTTTTCATCAAGAACAACCTCATCAGCATCAATATCACTTGTTAGGAAGTAACTGAACAAGCAGCTGACAATGGGAGAATCACTCCACTCTCTCATGTGTAATGTAGCAGATAAAGCACCCTCATCGGCACAAGAAGACTGTCAAGCTACACCACCACAAATAGCAGTAGTTGTGCTCACAACACTGCACCAGCCTCGTGTCAATGCTCGACCACCAGGTGGCAAGTACCCTCTTAGGGTGTGCTAAAAGCGTGGTGAGCGTGGGCATTTCTAGATGCCCAAAACCCACATGATTGTCATACTAGTAGTAGAATCTGATGAATTGATGTCATACAAGGAGGCCATGACTGTACCTAATGCAACCATTGAGCGCAAGCTGTGTAGTAAGAGATGAGGTCGTAGCTGGACAACGATACGTGGGAGCTGACTGAGCGTCCACCTGGACGCAAGGTAATCAAATGCAAGTGGTTGTTCAAAAAGAAGAGGGGTGCAAATGGTAACCTCAAAAAGTACAAGGCAAGGCTCGTGACCAAGGGTTACTCACAGCAGGAAGGCATTGACTACACAGAAACCTTGCCTCTTATTTCAAAGTTTGCCTTTGTGTGCATGCTCCTCTCTTGTGTAGTAGCTTAGGACTTCGAGATTTACCACATGGATGTCAAGACAGCATTCTTGAACTGTGACTTGAACAAGAGATCTACATGGAACAGCCAAAGGAACTCATCATAGATGGCCGTGAGCACATGGTTTACAAGCTGTAGAAGTCGTTCTACGACCTCAAGCAAGCGTCGAGTACTTCAAAGCAGTTGGATGTAGCGCTACAGTGCATGGGATTTTAATGCAGTGAGTGTGACTTGAGCGTCTATCAGTGGCAGCATGGTCATGAGGTACTCATCTGTTGGAACTTGAGGAGAGAGGGAGCCTTGGAGCAGCGAGCATGTGTGATTGGAAGGGCATCACTTGTGCTGAAGAATGGTTGTTCAATCACTCAAAATGATGGAGTACATATAGAGCTAGAGCTTGGGCAAGTCAGCCCTCTCACAAGCCACACCACTTAGCCATGGAGGCTAAGGCTCACACACTAGAGTCCATAATCTCACACAAGGGAGGAAATCAGCCTAGCAATCAGGCTGACCACTCACACACGACCTAGAGAGCTAGAGAATGCTCTCATGGCACACTCCTAGTGGTCACATAACCCACAAACCCATGGAGAATCGCCATGTGTCCATGGCTAGCACACAAGGATCTCACCTCACCTAAAAAGTAAGGAGAGGTACCTTTATCCTAGTCAGCACACTCTGACAAGGCAATCCTAAGACTAAGGACCTTTTTGGATATTTCTCCCATCAGGTCTTGACCCTGGACCTCTTGCCTTTTTCTTTTCTCAGGCTAAGGCATGGAGTCATCACCCATGCCCACCCAGACATCGACGGTCCATGATCCCTGAAACTTCGAAAATTCATATCTCCCAATCCGACTGTTCGATCGGCCTCAAACTTGGATCGTAGACATTTTGCCACCTGATCTTTCCAATGGTGAAGTCGGATCGGCGATCGGAGCAGGCATCTGGTACTTTCCCGGAACTTGCTCCTGTGGACCTGAAACTGAGCCAGATGGCTCCTTTCCCAACATCATCATCATTGTCGTTGTAGATTACATGCTCCTTTCTAATAGTATGTCTGCTCTAAAGGAATTCAAGGAGGCCATATAGAAGCGCTTCCAGATGTCCGATCTTGGGGAGACGTCATACTTCCTTTGCATTAAGATCACACATGACCGCAAATCACACTCGCTTACTATAGCAGAGTTACTATGGCAATGATGTCTTACAACGGTTCTACATGGTAGAGCCCAAACCCATCGGCATGTCACAAGGAATTGTCCTAGGTAGTGTTTACTAGCTACACTATCTAGTTTAGACAAAGGAGACTTGGTCCAAAGGAGCACAGTATGCCTTGTCTATCTAGACCGGATATGTTGGATCTGGAGGAAAGAGGGAGCCTTGGAGCAGTGAGCAGTTGGGACTGGAAGGGCATCACTTGTCCTGAAGAATGGTTGAACAATCAATCAAAATGATGGAGTACATATAGAGCTAGAGCTTGGGCAAGTCAGCCCTCTCACAAGCCACACCACTTAATCATGGAGGCTAAGGCTCACACACTAGAGTCCATAATCTCACACAAAGGAGGAAATCAGCCTAACAATCAGGCTGACCAGTCACACACCACCTACAGAGCTAGAGAATGCTCTCATGGCACACTCCTAGTGGTCACATCATCCACAAACCAATGGACAATAGCCATGTGTCCATGGCTAGCACACAAGGATCTCACCTCATCTAAAAAGTAAGGAGAGATACCTTTATCCTAGTCAGCATACTCTGACAAGGCAATCCTAAGACCAAGGACATTTTTGGATGTTTCTCTCATCAGGTCTTGACCCTAGACCTCTTGCCTTTTTCTTTTCTCAGGCTAAGGCATGGAGCCATCACCCATGCCCACCCAGACATCCACGGTCCATGACCCCCAAAAGTTGAAAGATTCATATCTCCCAATCGGACTGTTGGATCGGCCTCACACTTGGACCGTAGACATTTTGGCACCTGATCTTCCTAGTTATGAAGCATTGACAATCGGAGCAGGCATCTGGTACTTTCCTCGAGCTTGCTCCTGTGGACCTGAAACTCAGCCGGATGGCTCCTTTCCCAACAGGATATAGGGGACTAACTTGGAGCATGGAGTTTAAAAAACGACATGGAGCTTGTAATTCTTATGACATCAGTACATGAGTCATAACATGTCAACCTACGAGGTATCACACATCCATCTGGCTCAATTTCAGGTCCACAGGAGCAAGTTCCAGGAAAGTACCAGATGCCTGCTTCGATCGCCAACCCGACTTCACCATTGGAAAGATCAGGTGGCAAAATGTCTACGGTCCAAGTTTGAGGCCGATCCAACGGTCGGATTGGGAGATATGAATTTTCAAAGTTTCGGGGGTCATGGACTGTCGATGTCTGGGTGGGCATGGGTGATGGCTTCATGCCTTGGCCTGAGAAAAGAAAAAGGCAAGAGGTCCAGGGTCAAGACCTGATGGGAGAAATATCCAAAAAGGTCCTTGGTCTTAGGATTGCCTTGTCAGAGTGTGCTGACTAGGATAAAGGTACCTCTCCTTACTTTTTAGGTGAGGTGAGATCCTTGTGTGCTAGCCATGGACACATGGCAATTCTCCATGGGTTTGTGGGTTATGT
>SZWC01004372.1:6494-46669 GCA_023375785.1 Penium margaritaceum
TTTCCAGAGAACCAATCAGGAAGTTGTGAAGCATCAATGTGTGTGTAAGTCCTACAATGGCAGATTACTCTTTTTAATGCACAGCATTTTCCCTGTTACTTCATTATGTATGGTAGTGTGTGTCTAGTTGTGACAGTAATGTACAGAGCCTGGCAGAGTGAACAATGTCTGCTTCTTGTGAAGTGTGCTGCAAGCAGAATGTTTGCAGGAATGTTCCTAGTTCTTTCCCCTTCTACGATGTACATGCATACTGTGTTCTGTGTGTACATCTCTTTAACATGCACGAAATTGCTTGGTGTATATCTTTGTGAGGTCTATGCGTATGTGTTGTGGATATGTGTTAATGTTTTGTAGAAGTTTCCTTTTTTGTTTTCTGTAAGGCAGCGGTCAGCGCGGAGGGAAGATAGCTGTGATATTGTACGTAGTGTGTCTTGAAGTGTGAAAACGCTGTGCTTCCAAAAAGGTGTGTACAATGTATGGCTGTGTCAGGAATGTTCTTCATTGCTTCCTTGCTGGAATGTTGCGTGTTGGTGTGTGTGCCATGTATTGGTTGGTGTACGATGGAACGGCCATGGATGTTTCACACAATGGTGTTGTGTTTTATACACTGATACTTGAGTGCATTCTTTGTCGTCCGTAGGCAACGGTCAGCGAGAAGAAATGATGATTGTGATGTTTTTCGTAGTGTGTGTTGAAGTGTGAACACGCCCTGATTCCAGGAAGGTGCATAAAGTATATGGCTGTGTTAGGAATGTTCTTTTTTGCTTCCTGGCTGGAACTGTTTGATTTGGTGTCTGTGCTGTGTATTGGTTTGTCTACGGTGGAAGAGACCTGGAAGTTTCACACAATGGTGCTGTGTTTTGTACACTAAAACTTGATTGTATTACTTGTTTTCCACATGCAATGGTCAGCAAAAAGAGATGATGGCTGTGATATTGTACGTATTGTGTATTGAATTATGAACATTCCTTGCTTCCAGGAAGGTGCTTACAATGTATAGCTGTGTTAGGAATGTTCTTTTTTGCTTCCTGGCTGGAACTGTCCGAGTTGATGTGTTTGTTGTGTACTGGTTTGTATAGGGTGGAAGGGACATGGAAGTTTCACACAATGGTTTTGTGCTTTGTACACTTAAACTTGATTTTATTATTGAGGGTTCATTGGTCATAAATGAATCGGATACAATGAATAAATTTTGGGTAGAATAGTTTTACAAATATTCCATATTTGGTGGTGATTTTGATTACAATGTTGTATTTTTGTCATTCTATAATATCCGTGCACGTGTTTACAATTGTGCTTCATGCATGGATGTTTTGCCATCAACCTTGATCTCTTGTGAATGAAGTAGGGCTACTGATTATTGTACACTGTTCTTAAGGCCTTGGTACACCTTATTTTCTATAACCGCTGGTACAATCATTACAAAGCAGTAATTCCCTTCATATGACACATGTGTTGGCGGTGCTGCTAGTGCTGTTTGAGCCACAAAATGTTGCAACACCTATGATTGGTGTATCTCTTGAGGCTACTCCATGGGTGGGACTGTTGGGACAGTTTTTCCTGATGAGCCTCAAACAACAATGAAATACGTGCATAAGGTTGGTGCAGAAGGTTGAGTCAAAAGAGGTATAGCTGGTTTCACGAATGTACAAAGGACATCTTGAGGCATATGTGTAAAATTCACGTGTGATCCTTGTTGCAATAACATCTATTACACTTGCTCAATTCTCACATGCAAACAAAAATGTGTGAGCTACTCCAAACAGTTCCTAAGTGCCTCCCTTTCATGTTCCACAACTTGAATTGATATTGCTTCTTGAGGCACCATGCACTGTTCCAAATTAGCCAGGCATTGTGCTTGCATTGCTTGGAATTTTGCATGGCTGACAACATGGTACCCCTACTCTTTGACCATGCAAATGCCATAAATCATGGATTCATCATTAAGGGAAGTGGGACCTATCTAGAATTCACTTTCTGCATGTTTCTTGGTCTTTTGTGTAAGTTGAAATTGGCTAATACACAAGATATGTCTAGTGGATAATGTCTCCATGACCAGATTTGTCTGCTTCAACTGTTCCACTTTCTCCCATCATACCCTAACGCTTCATTACCATGTTGATGTGTGTGACAAGAAGGAAGATATAGGACCCTTGCTTGTAGGAAATTTAGGTTATAAATCATGGACTTAGGACAATGGTACAAAAAGAACCAGAAAAACGATTGAAAAACTTAACATCCGAACTAGAGCAAAGTTCATGTATGGTTCAGGGGAATTCTAAGACTACTAGTTTAGTACAATTCTTTGCCCACTGAAGTGGAACACCTTGCAAAACCGTGAACTGAGCCCTGGAGAAGGTCTATGCACAACCTCAAATTGACAAACCTCCATGGCAATCTTCACCTAGGCTAGCAGACGTTTCAAGTCTTACATAGATCCTACAAGGATCTTTGGAAAATTCTTGGTAGGGAAGGATAAACACAAGGTTTCAGCATAAATATGAAATCGTTTTTGAGATGAACCTCTCAACATACATCGGAGCTTAGAGGATCTTTGTCTTTTTCACTCGCAGGCCTGGAAGGTTGACCACCTTCAGATGAAGATTTCTTGAAGTGGTAAACTTTTGTTCATGGTGTGCCTTTCCCTGGATAATGATCATTTAAGAGAAGATTTCCTACAAACAAAATTTGTTACTATAACTTGTACTAAATCATGGGTTAGCTTCCTTCTTGAGGAAGCTGCACCATGCCTTTAGTTAAAGTTTCACCAAGATGTTGCTTGCTATTTAGAACTTCCTATCAGGACCAGAAATGTCACCAAGCTGCTCTACCCGGTCCATCTCTAAGGATAAACCTGAACCTTTCATTAGATCGCCCCATGCAAATCCAATGGTCTAGGCTGCATGCATAATTATGGTAAGGTTATGAAGATCCCTTACTCAAGGTGCATGATGCTTGACTAGTCAGTTCAAAGGCTCCTTCACTATGGTAGCTGTTCTACACAATGCATTAGGTAGCTTCCCTCATAAGATTCTCGTACAAGCCTGTGCACGACTCTTGCACTTGCGATAACACTATCGATAATTCCAAGACATTCACAAACCTTTATTTCTCCCTGTTAGAAGTTCTCACTCGCACATAAGGTACAATACCTAGTAGATTCTTACCTACACCTAAAGCGTAAAATTAGAGATTTTCTGTGCAGTACCTTGAATAGATTCCATTTTCATCGTATTTGGACTTCATAACAGCACAGTAGTCAGATCTCTCAGCATATCATGTTTTGGTCATTTGCTTGCTCATAGTCCTTGCAAAATCCTCATGAACAGACTAAAAGAAAAACTAAAATCTGGCCCTTATTACTGATAGGATCTAGTTTTGGGAAAAATTATCTGTGGTTTTTCCAATGCATCCTTAGACAATAACTCAGCTATGTTAATTGCTGAATACTCATATGTATTATGCCTTACAATGCCTTTTAATGTTCATTACTATGAAACATTGCCAAATGTTTATTTGGTGTTGGAGTTCATGAGCTAGGAGAATCTCAATGATTTTTTTGGAGATGTAACAGAAATTTAAAAAATCTCTTGTAAGACTTTGTATAGCCATACTTTTTTCAAAGTCTTTCAAAGTCTGTCCTCAAAACGGATGAGAACCTCAACCCACATAAAGAGGTACTTTGATTTCTTCAAACCTCTAGTAAGTGTTAATTTGCTGCCATGATACTCAAAGAATAATGAGTGCTTTCCCATGCAACATCTCTGAGTGGTAGAAAAATTCAGAAATGATTGGCAGAAAATACCAAATAATATTCATTTTTTACTGAATGGATTTACAGACTGTTGCTTTCATGTAGCATGCTAATACACTTTCGATACTTAGAAAGATGTATTTGATCTGGTTTCATTGGAATTTGTTTTCAACACTCATACCCATACTTTCAAGCCCTAGTACTTACATTTTGCCTTGATGGGCATGCCTGTCACCCCCAAAAAATCCAATAATCTTGGGCTATGTTTTATTCACCCATGAGCTTAGGTAGAAAACAGCGTGCTTCTTTGATCCTGTTGGTTTAGGTATTGGAGATGCAATACTTACCTTGTTTTGTCTATTTAATCAGATAGAATCTATATATCTGCTATCACTTACTTGACAGTATTACTTGTTATCAACAGGAAAAAAAAATAATAACATTATTCATCGTATTTTCTGGCACCTTTGTTAATTGCTGCATCATTGTGGTTTTCACCAAGGGCATTGTCATCCTCGTGATTTTTAACCAGTTGCACGTTGGTTTTCTTACCAACATTGTTGAAATCCAAGGGCTTCCATGGTTCAGGAAGAACAATATTGAATGCATTCCAAATCCTTGAAGTTTTGAGGAAGCACCAAAGATGGCATTCATATGGCTACATTTTTCTTGTGTTGATGTTTTCAACAACTCTACATTTCTTCCCTAATTATTGATCTTCATTGAAAACAAAGCAGGGCTCTTTTTGTAACTAGCACATAGAAATAAATACATGGAAAGTCATATGGTAATCTTTGAAGATGTCTTTTCTCATCCCTAATAAGGTTAGACCTTGCCTTTGAATAAACTGTATGATGTGCAAAGTGGAGCAACCTCATGGTTTCGTACAATGTTTCCTAAGCTTCCACAAATGGTACATACACTTGACTGTAAAACATGGCCACACGGATAACTGAGAACTTTCATTGATGATAACATGCGATAAACTTAGGTTGTGGCTAAATTTTACTATTGGAGAACAAATTCATTTCATGGATGCAACAGGTTGTTTTTCCAGCTACTGCACTTAGGTTGTCGTCAAAGTTCACAGAATGGCATCTAGAGCTTAAAGGAGGGGTTTTCCCCTTAGCGTCACTCTGGAGGCAATTGTCATCAACAACCCATGCAGGGAGAGTTGAATATATCAAGTCTCCGTAACACATTTCCATGTTTACCTCACCCCCTCATTTTGGGTCCAAAATGAGAGGGGTATAACCCCAAAATCTTGAGTTTGCATGAGATTTACGATGTGAAAACTCATAGCTCGTCCTAAACAATCTAGAATTTTGTGTTTGATGCATCAACATATAATAGTAGTGTGCGAGGCACGATGGGCAATTTTGTGTCGAATTTTATCCAGGACACCTAGGTCCTTGCTCCCACCCTTGCTCCCCCTATCCCTTGTCTTTGCTTGCTTGCTTACAAGGAGAGCAAGCGGGGGGAAGGGTACATGGCCACAAGGCCTCGCCCTTGAAGCCTTCGCATCCAATCAGCCCCTGATCAGGCGGAGGCTGCGATTGGAATCTGCCGGCTGGCCGAAAGGTGGCCGGCCGGTAGCTTGGCCAGCCGACGGCCGCCCAGCCAGCCGTCAGCAAGCTGGCCAGCGGCCAGCGAAGTGCTGGCCGTCTACCAGTCCTCACTAACGCAAAAGGTGGTGCACAACCACCCCTCATGTAAGAAAGGAGGGAGGCCAGAACTGGCCTTCCCCTTACACTCCTCCCCACTTGATATGAACCATCTCGGTTCATGAACAACAAGCATGATTTTCAGATTGTGATTCATCAACATTGTGAAAGAAAATTAACAATTTCAATCAGCAACTAAACATGAACATGTGCATGGCACTTGGACCTAAGCTGCAGCTTATGGATCAGGATGGCTAGCTGGCTCCCCTCTCGAGGCGTGAGCGTCTGTGTGACAACCATTTTAGGCATTCCCAACCTCCTATGGTCACATTCCATGAATGTCACAATGCATGAATTGTTTTCACTTTTCCACGTTTAGGTGATACCCCGTGACACTTGTCAATCTGTGCAAGGTGCCAGCTTGCTACAATACTCGTTAACCATCCCTATGGGCAGCCGAGATTCAGGTTTATGTTTATGTCCACAACTAGTCCAATGAACGAGGTATTCCCTAACCTACAACAAGAGTGTGGGCTCTTGATATTGGAGTAGACAAAGAGCCTCATATTGGTCGTTGGCAACAAAGACTGCTGGTAGCGGCTGAATGATTCCATTTGCCGCATATGCATTGAATAGACACACATTAGACACATAAGGTATCTCAATACTCGGTAGAAGCACCAATCAGTATGCCACTAGCCCAATGTATGCAACAATGGAAAACGGCCCAATCAACTTCGGTAGATGTTTTTGCACCCCTGACGACTTCAGCTAAGGAGTCTGATTGGTAAGCAACACTTTGTTACCGATGTCAAACAAGACCTATGGGAACGTTTTGTCGGCATACACCCTTTGTCGTTGCACAACAGCTTGATGGTCACCCTTCAACTAGTGTAACAAGAAGCCTATGCGTTTAGTACAGGCTTGAGCAGAAGAAACGTTTCCTTTTATATTCCTCCTCTTCACAAATTAAGAGGACACCACTGGATGCCAACCACTGTTCAAAATGAATGGTGTGAACTTTGTAGAATAAATCACTCAGTTATTCAATACAGTCCGTGACGATGCTAGGAATTCTTCATACTCATTCATGGTAGGGTCAACGTACATGCGGAGCATAACTTCATGAGCGTGGTTCATGCACTCTGTTTCTTTGTCAGTTTGAGGTTGAAACACTGTCAACATTTGTAACTTACTACCAAAGTACTCGTGCATCTTTTGTAATAATGAAGTAGCAAATCTTCTATCTCAAGCGGCAATAATGTACGAAGGCAAGCCGTGGTACTTTACAACACCCTCAAAGACAATAGAAGTGGTCTCCTTTGTGTTCACATCAGTGGTTTTAGGAATGAATTGTGTCATCTTTGTTAAAAGATTTATAACCATTAGTATTGCATCATGGACACGACCCATGTCCAGATGACTAGTTATGAAGTCCATACTGTTGCACTCCCATGGAATCCCAAGAATGGAAGCTCTTGGAGGAGTCTAGGAGGCTTCTTGTGACTAGCCTTATTTTGAATACATGGGTCGCAATAGTGGTCTGAGAGTGCCTACCTGGTCTTTTGAGGTCCCACATGACTTGTGACTGGTAGATCATGGAACTGAGAGATGCTTTTTTCTTGAAGGTCAAGCACTTGTTCTCCATGCCAAAAGATTCCTGCGGCTTCATCCGTTCTTTACCTGTCTAGGTTCCGAGAGTGTTGAAACCAAGATTTTAAACCATGTCCCATCCAAATGCTGTTGATTAAATCAATGTAGTGAATAATCTCGCGAGATGGTTTTCGTAGAGGTGTAGGGGCATCTGGTGTTTGCAATTTTGCTTTCAAAATGGCCATAAAAAATCACCAAATTTTGTGTTTTCTTTAGTCTCCACAGGTTGTTGTCTTAGTGGATTGGCAACATTGATGTGTCCTAGCCGATAATCCCAAATGAATGAGAATCGGCTCAGGTATTTGCTCCGATGCATCTAGTTTGGTTGCATTTTGGAAAACACCATTGGGTTTCTGTCAGTCACAACCATCGAAACCCCTTTAGCTCCCTCAAGATAGCAATTTCACATCTTGAAACCGTGTACTACTGCAAGGAGCTCTTGATTGCAAGTCATATAAAGAATCTTTGCAAGGATGAGCTTCCGGCTCTCATGTGCCACTAGGTGACCATTCTGCATGAGGAAAGTTCCAAGTCCTACTACTAATGCATCACATCATGCCTCCAATGGTTGAAATGGATCCAAAAGAATTAGTATGGGTGCTAAAAATAGAAGCTCTTTTAATTTGAGAAAGACATTCTCGTAATCTGGTGTCCATTCCCAACACCCATCTTTTTGCATGGGCCTGGTTAGCAGTGCTACCAATGTTGAACATCCTTGCATAAACCATCAAAAGTAGTTTGCATGCCAAGGAAACATCAAATCTGCACAACATTTTCCAGCCCTGGCCTGTCCACCATGACTTGGATCTTTCATGGGTCGACATGGATACTGTCCTTGCCATGGTATTTGAGCTCATGTTGTGCAAACTCACACTTGCTCATGTTAACATTGAACGTCTGCTCCGAAAGGATTTCTAGGTCTTTTCACGGTATTCTAAGTACTCTTCCATGTATTTAGAGAAAACTAGAATGTCATGCAGGTAAACAAAGATAAACTTGTCGAGTTTCTTAGCAAACATTTGGTTCTTTCATTCTTAAAACGTTTCTTAAACATTTGTTTGGCCAGAGCAAAAACTCTGAACTGATAGTATCCCATGTGTGTTTTGAACACCGTTTTGAGGAAATCATCTTTTGTGATGCAGATTTGATGGTACTCTTGAGATTACTCCAAAGACAAAACGAATTTGGCCCCTTAGAGTTGGTCCAACAGATCATTGATCCGTGGTCACGGAAATCAATACCTGAGTGTAAGTTTATTGAGTGTCTTGTAGTCCACACACATGCGTAAACGATCGTTCTTTTGTAGAAAAAAGGATCCACACACTGTACAGCAAGCTATTTGGCTTGATCCGCCCCTTGCAAGTTACTCTTTGGTTTGGCATTCCGCCTCTTGCCTCTCAGCTAGACTAAGGCGGTTCATGCGTCTCAACAAAGGAGTCACCTCTGGTTGCAGAGGAAATATGTGGCTCATGTGTGGTTCTGTTGGAAATGCAGCCAGTAGGTCCAAGAGCTCCGCAAATAGAGCTTTGACCTCAAGGAGCGTGTCTTCTTGCATGTAATCCTCCACTCTTGATACGTGAGCCAAGAAGTATTGATAACCTTGTCAATTACTTCTCTTGACCTGAAATGTAGACAAGCTAGAAGGGACCTTCAGTTTGGTCAATGGCAATTCAATACTAGGAATCAGTGTCAAGAAACACTATCCCTTTTTGAGGATAAGACACTTTCATTCAAATGACATTACAGCCTTGTTTTTAAGTAGCCAGGGATCACCTAGCACCATGTCAAACGGGGAAAAAAAGGTTGAGTACCTTCAGTGAGACGCTTTGTGTGTACTCTCCAAAGAAAAAACTTGCTTTAAAGGTACTGATCAATGGTACCATATAGATTTTACTAACAACTGCGTCATTTGATGCCTTGTACTTGAAACCGACGTCTTGGGTAAAGCCAAGGCTAACAAAAGAAGTCATCTCCTTTCGTGTTAGCCAACACATTCACGGAAGCACTCGGTAGGATTCCTTTCAAATGCATCGTTACAATGCGTCCACTCTTCCCAGTGAAGAGGCTCAACTACGGCAAGCCAAGTATTTGATAACCAGAGAACCTTTACGGTGGATGCCGCAGGTCCCATGATTCACCTACACAAGTCCATATCTTCTAACCAGGAGTACCCTTGGCCAGCACCTTCCAATGATTTTGCTTTACTGGCTCGAAATCGTTAACCAAAGGTATAGCCAAGGTGAGTAAACTCACCTCTTTGAGGGTGTCTGATTCAATCACTGTATCAAAAAACTCTTGTATAGTGGTTGGTGTTGCCACCACTAAGCATCTCTGATAACGAATCTCATTGAAATATGCAGGGTTGAGTGGGTTATGACGGTCAACAAGTATAGAATGAGACTCAACAAGAGGGGGGAAGAAAAAAGAAGTTTGAACTCATCAAAAAATCTAAAAAATCTGTTTTTTAACATCTTCATCTGAAAACATGAGCCCACACTCGTCATTCAGTTTTATCCATGAGTAGTTCTTACTATCGTCACTCAAGGAAGGGGAAAACCCACCCCATTCCGGCAACCGCGAACCTGTCCACGACCGTGTCTACGGCCTTCTCCTGCATCATCCCCACAAGATGTTGCTGCTGCTGCTAACACCGCGGCCTCTTGTCCACTACCGATAGACTCAAGGCACTGAGACCTAACGTCACTAGGTTCGATGCAATTGTGACAGAGTTTGTCGCGGAATTCTATGTTGCAACGCAAACACGCCACCCGTAGCTCATTATTGTTGCAACTACGCTCGAGGTATGGGGTCTTCTGCCAACAAGTCTTCTTGAATGGTGGGTCTGTAGACTATTTTCCCTTTGCCCTGACTCATTTCTCGGCTTTCCCCCTAGCCCTTGTTGCGCCCATATGCACGTCATGGCCTTGCTGTGCACATGCATTTTTCCTTGCGTCATAGTAGTGTGTCAGGTTGAATGAATACACTTCACTCATATACTCCCGCAATGCCCTCCAGCTTGTCCAAGCCTAACCAGTTGTGGTTGAAGTGGTCGTGTCCTTGGGCTTCTCGCTGGAAAAACCATCATGCAAGTACTCAAGCAGCATGCACTCCTAGTAATTAACGGTTTGAGTCCCACCGCCCTTGATAACGCTTTTGTCTTCATCAACCAGTGCGGTAAAATCGCTCCAATAAGCTTAAAACAAACTGCCCACCTGCCTAAAGTCCTCGATCTAGTTGAAGGCGGGCTGCGCCTCCTGACACTAGGTGCACTTCTTATGCATGATTGCATAGAAGGCCTCCTATCGCATGGGCTACCACTCAAGGTGTGGCTATTTGGAACCCCACTCCTTGACCACATACTTGAAGAGATTCTCTTCATGCCGTGTTGTAAGGATGCCCCATTGACTAAATGGAGCCCTGTGGACACATAGGACATGCTCCATGCGATAATGCTAGTCAATCGTCTTTACGCCTTTACAGAAGATCTCCTTACTATGGGAGGAAGATGTGGTTATAACTGGTTCAAAAGTTGTCCAGGTAAGCAAGTTGTCACCACCATTGGCGATGGAAGTAGCACATAGGGTGCACTGCGATTGCTACACCATGCACACCTAGGTCACACTCTACAACGCTTTGTCAATATTGTCACATTGGCGGCTAGACTCACAAGCGTGCAAGCGCTATAGCTAGAGATCAAGGTCAAGATCCGTGGTGCTCTGCCCAATGTAAGCGGCCAGATTGGAAAATGCGAACTTCAACTTTTATTTTGTCAAAGCATCTAGGGGCCTTGCATTTTCCATGCACCTTTGTCCACCATAGGAGGGTACGATCTGCGTGCACACCTCCAAAAGGTCCCACCTTCCTGTGGAGGCTTTTGTCAATGACATTGCTCATGTGGGATCTGGTGTGCCCCATTTTGGCCACATTGTAGGAAAGGGGGTCTGCTCCCACTCCTCTTGGTGGCGCCGCACCTCCATCGTTGGTGGTGATCTTGAGTCGACGCACCAACTCGGCAACCAAAGCAGGGGGCCAACTTAATCTACTCCTTGACTCAATCAGCAAGCCTTTGGTGGTCATCACGAATTGCATTTGCGGCGATAGCATCCAGCTTGTTCTTGTATGAAAGTTTTGCATGGATGCTTTTTGCGCGTTTGCTGCCGTTGGAAGCCCCACTACCGTTGGAAGATTTATGCAATCCAGCAAGAATCTTACCCTTCTCAAATGACCAGTTTTAGATTCCCGCATGACGATGGTGATGATTGTGATCCTTGTCACCTTTGCCATCTTTTGTTTTGTGCCCTTCATTGGGAACCATGCTCACGTGGTCCTCCTTGAACATGTCATTCGTTGCATGGGGGTCGTCCACGTGCATGTTCACATTCTCACTGGTCACTTTTCTGGATTCGGTTCTAAGTGTTACAGAGCTTGGTGCCTGTGGCCTTTGGTGGTACGGTTTCCTTTTGTTGGGCAATCATGCTCGCGACGATGGTTCCTAAGACTCGGAATTAGTCGAGGGCGTGTGGTGAGGCCATCACCACCTTGTCCTTCTTGGTCATGGTTGGCACAGGACTTTCCATTCCATCGCTCACAGAACTAGCACACAAAGACCGTTGTGAGGGTCACCTCACAACTTCAAGGAGGTGTGGCTTCCCAAAGCATCCTTCCTTTCACAATTCGTGAGGCAATTATGAGTTCTATTTCTATTTTTGTATGCCTCCACACTCGGCACAACCACCTGGTAGAAGAAAACTATTTTTCTAGGCATCCATGATTGGCACAAGCACATGGATTTTAAAAGTAGTCCTCTTAAGCCATGACTCATGGCATTTGGTAGCTCCTAGAATGTAGGAAAACAGAAAATTACAACATAAAGGAATGGCAATAAATGTGAGTGCTGCTCACAAAAGAAGGGCAGAGAGTGGGGGAGAAATTCTAACATTTTCCAACAATTTCACTCCTTTCAACTTTTTTTCTTTCATTTCTCTTGTTATCTTCCTTGGCCTCCTCTTCACGTTCCTTCATGCCTCTTGGGTTCTTTCGCGGCATCTCCCTCGACCTGGCGGTGTTGGAGCCCTATAAAAAGTCTTCAAGTTTTCACCCTCATTCTTTTCAAGGTACTCCTCGAGCTGTGAGAGTCCTGAATCTTGGGAAAGAGCTCTTCCCAGTTTTAGGAGAAAGGAGGAAGGAAGGAGTCTTGAAAGGAGGAGAAGTTTTGGTGGGTTTGGGGTGGGAACCTCCCACCACGTCCCATTACAAATTCAACTAACCCGTTTGAGGTAAGAAGAAGCCCAAAGGAATGAGGGTGGCAAAGAAGAGCTCTTCAAGAGCTATCTAATGCATGTTGCGATGCTTCAAACAGGTAACTATAGAGACCATACCCCCCATGGAATGTTTTCTACTCTAATTGCTACTCATGTTGTTTTGCATCTACCGTAGTCGCTGAAACCGTCAAATAGTTAGTCGTGAGGGTATTTTTGCTCTAATCCCTCCGTAACGGGTGAAGTCTCTAACTCTTGCACTTAGGTTGTTGTCAGAGTTCGGAGAATGGTGTCTAGAGCTTGTTCGAGGGATTTTCCCCTCCGCATCACTCTTGAGGCAATCTTCATCGATGACTTGTGCAGAGAGACTTGAATATTTGAAGTCTCGAGAGGCCCATTTCTGTTTTTACGTCACCCCCTTGTCTAGATCCGAAATGAGGGGGCCAGTACCGGAACTCGTGATTTTATACTGATTTTCTAGTGTTCAAACTCGTTTTTTGTCGTAGACAAAATTGAGTTTGTTTTCGACGCGTCGACGCAAAATTGTTGCATGCAAGGCACAATCAGCAATTTCACGACGAATCTTCTCCTACGCATCTTGCTCCTTGCTCTCATCCTCACTCCATGTATCCCTCATTCTTACTCTCTCACTTGCAGGGAGGGAAAGCGGGGTCCAAGGCAGGAGGCCACAAGGCCTCGCCCTTGAGGCCCCTGCAGCTCCTCAGCCGAAGATCGGGCTGAGGCCGTGATTGGCCGCTTCCGGCTGGCCGGCTGGTGCCCGGCCGGTCACTTGACCGGCCGCCGGCTGTTGAGCCGGCCGGTAGCAAGGTGGCCGGCGGCCAGCAAAGTGATGGCTGTCGGCCAGCCTTCTTTGATGCAAAGGGTGGTGCGCAACCACCCCTCGCTTGATCGAGGAGGGAGGGCCAAAACGTTCCTCCTGCTACAATGGAGGTTTATTTGAATGAAAATGTTAGTCTCTCCCTTTATGTTGGACTTACATGTAGGATTTTCAAGATTTTATGTATTTCTCCTTCAATGGTAGATTTTCATAATAATTTTCTCAACTTGTACCGTAATCGCATTCCTTATTGATGGTGTACAATAATTCCTTGTAAGGTAAAATTGATATTTTACACTTCATTTTACATGTTTGTTGAAAACGCCTTTCTTCAAAGCTTAATGAAAGGTGTAAGGTGAGAGGCATTGAGGAGACGAGTAGCCAAAAATCCTCCAAGTTGAAGGCAGGGGAGTCGACCTTGTGTTATGACATCCTACCTATGGATGTACTGTTTGTTCTTATCTATTACTCTATCTCCATGTTCCTTAACTTATACATTTATTCTTTCCTATTGTCACCTTCTCTTCTCATGCTCTTGAGGGAAAGGGATTGGAACTATCAAGAGGTAATGGTTAGATTGCATGAATATTGGTTTCTTGCAGAATTGTCAGTACTAATAACAAGCTTTACGTATGGTGTGCTCTGTGGCTTCTAGCAATCAATCTTTTTGCAGGTCTAGCGGCCGCCCCCTTGTATAGAACCAAATAGGCTGATAAAAAAGAAGAAACTTGGTGCCAAAAAACGTTATAAAAGTGAATAGAAAGGCAAAAAATGGCCATTATGCACTACATTGCATTGCTCGTGAGAATGTTTGGCCATCGGCTTGATCGTAGAACTTAATGTTTTGCATATTAATTTCTTTCTTTTGATTAGCTTTAATGCTTACGTTCTTCCCTTGTTGAAAGGTTTCTTTAACCTCATATCAATTAGTTTGGCATCCACATGCACATGGTTCAACGAGGAAAGGTTTTGTGGTGTAACCACATGCACCGTTGTTGCAGTTCAAGTAGTAGATGGAGAGAAAGGGGGGCTATTTAACAGTCAACCTTTCTCAAGACAGTTTTTCAGTAAATTAATGATACAGATAAAGCAGGAATTAGAGCTGAAATTTTTACATGCATGTCCTTATGTGAGAAGGTTGTTGTCACGCACCACCAACTGCAATGGATGTCCCTTCTGCACATTGTTTTTACAATCTTTAACTCGTCACCTTTATTATAATGCTTGGATTATTGTAACAGTCAGAAGTCTGATGCCTCAGAAGCATCTCTTTTCACAGTGAATTAGGTTATACCTGACTTGCTCATGTAGCTTTCATTCGATAAAGGGGCTTAATCCAGGCCATGCGGAGCTGGAATGAATGACCCTCTTTTGGGTCATGCAACACGTTTCATCACGCGTAGTTGTTTCACTGCAGTTCCATGGAATTCCATTGTCGTATAGGGTCCCATCTGCTAACGAAAGTGGGATCCTTTCTGCCGGTATCTTGTGAGGAAATGTCCGACCTTCCGTACGCGTTCGGTGACGTCAGTTGGGCGCTTTTTCATGCATGAGCTGGACGGAATCCGCGGTTGTCCTCACCCCCGCATGACGTGCTAATGATATGTAGGGATACGGTCCAGGTCTCAACGGCTTGAGACGTGCTCATAAAACCCCACACCGGCAGCCGGCGGGACTGCAGATCTTCGCGCTGAAATAGTGGGTAAGAATGCCCTCCAGGTGGCTGAACCCTACTGCCCTACCGGGATCCGCGGGGCGCCGGGCGCCGTTGTGCGCCCGGCCATTGTGCACACCGTGCGTCGCACGGTGTGCACGATCGCGGCGGTTGGGCGTGCGCTCGCCGGCTGCAGCCCCTTCAGCCGGCGTGCGCACGCCGTCGGATCACGCGGCAGGGGCGATGCTGCCCGGGCCGTTGGCTCCCGCCGGCAGCCCCCCTCGTCCCCTTTAGAGGGGGGGCGGGGGAGGGGGGGGTGTCTTTTTCCCCAGGCTCCGGAGTCGAGCCGAGCCGAGGATGAGGTGGTTATTTTTTTTCCCGGAGTCGAGCCGAGGAGGAGTTGTCGCAATTTTTTTGTCAAGCCCATTCTCGGAACCGGAAGCTCGCCGTTACTTCATGTTGTGTGCTGAACAAACCACAAGCACAAGAAATAACTGTGAGATGTCTAAGAAACTTTTTCATTAAATTATTATCCTATAAATCTATTGAAAGGTGTCACTTTTGGATTTTAACTAGAGACACGAGGGATCATGCGCTTTGTGAATGTTTCCACTCAAACATTGATAAATGCAACTCATCCAGAGCATTTAAATTACATTATGTATGTGAAAAATCTCCCAAAGTGACCAGAACCTGAAATTTGGTGTCCAGATCTTCCCCACCGATTAACTACATGTAGTGTCGGAACATGCCTTCAGTCCACGCGAACGAGGCAAAAAGCATTGAAAAGGCTGTCTCTCGGGGCACTGGAACATGTTGGCCAGTTAAACTGTCTCGACCGTCAAGATGATACATAGTAAGTGTTGGAGAGTCAAGCGTTGTTAAAAAGCCAAAGTATTGCATTTACGAACTCATGATGCACCGAAACATGCTTATGGGCACCAAAATCACTGTTCTCGGAGAAAGGAAAATGGTTGGTGGTAATAAGCATTGTCTTGTTCAAGAACGCACCACCAATGAACAATAAACTTGCATACCACGCACATATCCATCATGACTTGAGTATGCCCTTGCGAGTTATACAACAATTTTGTACATCGCCTCCCAAGGCATTGGACCACTTCATCGTGCGTCTGGATCTAGGTCACTAAGAAAATAAAGGCAGTGTCAAAATCAACCTTGAACCATACGATGGCGAGTCAAGCACGCTGACGGGCTAATTCCAATGCCTTGTGAGGCCTTGCACCAATAAGAATTCAACTTGTGCGGGCAAGCATGATAGCATTGTTTTGGTTCACGTCCAGTAATCAAACTTGTTCCTTAGCATCGTTGAGTGCATCTACGCCATGCAAGTGTTTTCCACGGGGTTGAATGGAGGACATGTCGTGCATTATGTATGTAACACATGCATGCATGCACATAGTGTGTGTCATGCACGATGCACTGTGAACATGGAATTTACATGCACCATGTAAGTAGAGCATCACATCTTATTGCATTACTTAATAGAAAATTGAGATGGGAGAGCACATGGGAGCACATGGGAGCACATGTCCTTTTGCAAGCATTCACCCATCAACACTTTCTTCTATGCTTGTCGCGCCAAAACATGACTGATCAGTTCCGCAAACCTGAGCTTGTGGGCATTCAAAGCCTCTCCTCTGCTTGCACAAAGGCAACTAGAGGCATTGTTCACAAGCGCGATCCATTTGCCTTCGAACTTGGGGCCGTAGAAGACTTCGTCCAACAATCTTCCTATGCACCCTCTATCAAGCCCACAACTCTCTGAAATCTTGCAAACCAACCTTGCAACTCACAAAACCCGAAGGCGATGATGGCGCACGATATCCAACCAAGCTCTGTCTACTCCTGGTCTGCCCTGAGCTTCTAGTTCTTCAGCTGTTCCTGGATACCCAGGGTAACGTGCTTGGAACGCACGGACTGCTTCTGAAGGTGTGCGAGCACGCACGAAGTCCTTGTAGAGCCTACTCTCTGGCATAGATCTTGGTGGTGATTGCAAATGGAACCCCTTCTTCTGAACCGCACGCTGCCATTGTCGCTCCTCTTGCTCCTGTTGTTGATGTTGTGGTTGGCGTTGTTGTTGATGCTCCTGCTGCTGCTGTTGGTGATTGTGTTGATGGTGTTGCTGGTGCAGCTCTTGCTGCTGTTGCTCTTGCTGATCTTGTTGTTGTCGCTCATGATGGTGCTGCTGCTGCTCTGGCTGATGTTCTTGCTGTCGCTGCTGCAGGTGATCATATCGTTGATGTTGCTGATGGTGCTCATGTTGTTGCTGATGCTTATGCTGTTGAGGCTCATGTTGCAAGACCTATACAAGCACATCCCCCTCATCCACCCTATCCTGTGGACCGTGTTGTTGCTGCTGTTGTGGCTCTTGCTGCGGGTGCACCTGTTGCTGCTGCTGTTGTGGCTGTTGCTGCGGGTGCACCTGTTGCTGCTGCTGTTGTGGCTGTTGCTGTGGGTGCACCTGTTGCTGCTGCTGTTGTGGGTGTTGTTGTTGCTGCTGCTGTTGCTGCTCCTGCACCTGTTGCTCCTCCATGGCTCGATGTACTGCTGCCGCACCCTGATTAGCAACACAAAGCTGAGCCACAACAGCCTCAAGGTCCCGGACCTGCACAGCCAAGCGTCGCGCTTGGTCGGTTGTTGCCTGAAGGATCGCCTTCATTGCACGAAGCTCGTCGTTCACGTTGTGGACAGAGGCACGGAGTTGAAAATTCTCATCTCGCATGCGATGTCTCAAGACAACTTCCTGAGTAATGAGAATGTGCAGATAGAATAAAAGCCAGGAGAGGCAAGTGTCGGGGTTGGGGAAAGGGGGGGTGGGGGGAGGCGGAGGAAGGGGGGTTGGTTTAGGGTTTAGTCTTTGGCGTTTGGGGTTTAGGGGACGGTGTTCAAACCAAGTACAACGACAATTAGAAAGACAACGACAACGGCAGCGATAGTTCCTGCGAGTAGAGAAAAAACATTCCACCAATATCACAACGACAGGGACCGCGAATGGGAAGAGAGTACGACAGCGATAGCGACAGCGACTGTGACAGCGACAGCGACAGCGACTGCGACCGCGACAGCGACAGCGATAGAGACAACGATAGCGACAGCAACAGCAACAGCGACAGCGACAGCGACAGTCACAGCAACAGGGATAGCGACAGCGACAGCAATAGCGACAACCATAGCGACAGCGACAGCGACAGTGACAACAACAGCGACAGCGACAGCGACAGCGATAGCAACAATGATAGCGACAGGGACAGCGACAGCGACAACGACAGTGACAGCGACAGCGACAGCGATAGCGACAACGATAGCCACAGCGACAGCGACAGCGACAAAAACAGTGACAGGGAGAGCGTCTGTGCTGGCGAATGGGACAGCGACACCAACAGGAGGAAAGAGGTTGACGATGCTCACCTCTGTGGTGCTCTCGGTGAGGTTTGCTGCGATGGATGTCCAGTCATCCTCCCTTTGCCTCAATGTATGTGCCCATATGCGGAATGACTCCAATTCGCAGATGGGATGGAGCTTGACATACGGATGGCTGGCAGTGTCTTTATGTGCGAAGAGCAAAGCCAAGTACCGAAGCACCACCCACCTCCCCTTCTGCACCAATGCTTCTAAAAATCCATTCGCAGAAATCTGCTTCTTCGACGCATGAACCTTGGGATCCGAGTTCAGCCTAAGGAGCCGTCTGTACTCATCGTCAGCCCATGGGAAAATGTACTGGCGTGCTAGATCTGCTACCTCGGTGGGGATTTTGGCTTCCATCCGTGGAATGACGTGCATTTTAGAGTCTTTGGAAAATCCAGCCTGGATGAGGAGTCCTTCAAGAGGTTCATTCCACAAGTACGACATCTCGAGATGGCTACCAATCCATCTACCCAACCTGGCTATGTCGCTTATGTCTGCTCCCCGACGATCTGCATCACGAGTGTCGGAACCACGGCAGGCGTGAGTCAAACTTGTTGATGGAATCTCACAGGCCTGAAACAACTCCTTCACAAGAGCTAGATGCTCATCATAGGCCAACTTGCGTTCCGGGTGTAGAAATGGGTGAAAAAAATGGCGATCGAACCAACCCTCCCCGGAGGTGAAGTCGAGGGGAGGATCANGCTACCAATCCATCTACCCAACCTGGCTATGTCGCTTATGTCTGCTCCCCGACGATCTGCATCACGAGCGCCGGAACCACGGCAGGCGTGAGTCAAACTTGTTGATGGAATCTCACAGGCCTGAAACAACTCCTTCACAAGAGCTAGATGCTCATCATAGGCCAACTTGCGTTCCGGGTGTAGAAATGGGTGAAAAAAATGGCGATCGAACCAACCCTCCCCGGAGGTGAAGTCGAGGGGAGGATCACGGACGTCGTGAGGTGCAAAATCGAGACACTAGTGCAACCATGAAAACATTTCCGCAACAGGAGACTGAGACCAGACTCGGTGCTGGGCTGTGGCAAGAATTTCCTGATGACCATTTTTATTTGTTTTGCCTCCGCGGTCTACATATCCTATGTAGAAGCATGGAGTTGGTCCAACATGTTGTGTGGACACCTCGCTCAAATGCATTGCCGGCAGTTTGAGCTCCCTTAATGTATCTCCACGACTCATTGATGTGTGCGAGAAGATCAGCATTGCACGCATCATGAGCACGTTATTGAGCTCCTGGGTCACATGCTTGTCTTTGGCCCACAATTCCGATGCTTTTTTGTGAAGATGGTCAAGCATGTCTTGGTATAGCTTCTCATTGTATCCATCAGCATTGGTGTTTGCTTGGATGTCAGCATACCGTAGTGCCGCTGTGCGTCCTAACGTTGAGCGGGCTATGTTCAGCATGGCCTTGATGGACAGGTCTCGAAGGGGCACATGCTACCATTGCCCTAGAAAAATAGCATCCATGTTGGGAAACAACACGAGGCTTTTTGCACTTAGCTCGAGTTGATGCCAGGTGAGGTTAGGATTGAACCAGCCAAACCACGCCTCTAACCTATCGGCTGTGATCATTGGACTGCACAACCATGGCTCTGGTCTGCTCCACCAGTTTGCGTTTGGCATGTCAAGCTTGCGTCCTATTTCAGCCGCATGTGCTGCATCACCGACGAATTCGACACTTGTGTAGACCCACATTTTTTACTTCCAGTACTAAGACGCATATGACTGTCTTGTTTTTGCGCTTTTTGACTTCAAATACTTTGCAGCCTGCACGACGCGTTGGTTTGTGCTTAGCTGCACTATGCGCTGGCTAATAAGGTGCACGCTGTTCTCTTCTAGTGCCTGCTCGAGCGACTCGGCATCGTTGTCTTCGTGCTGCTCTTCTTGCTGCTGTTGCATTGGATGTTGCTGTTGCTGTGTTTGGTGTTGCTGCTGTTGTGTTTCGTGCTGGTGCTGCGGTTGATTCTGCCCCTGCTGCTGCTACAGCTGTTGTTCCTCATCGCGAGGCCGACGCCTGCCTCTATGGGACTGCTGTTGATGTGCTTCATGGACGGGCTGCCGCTGTTGTCATTGTTGTTGCTCTTGCTCTTTTTGTTGCTGTTGCTGCTCCACATGCTCTTGAAATCTACGTAACCAGGAGTCAAAGAGCGGGTTGTGTTGTTGTTGCTCGTGCTGCTCACACTGTTGTTGCTGCTCATGCTGTGCATGCTGCTGCTGCTGTTGTTGCTCATTTTCTTGTTGTTTTTGCTGTTGCTGCTCATGCGGCCTCTGCTGCTTCTGCTGCTCATGCTGCTGCTGCTGCTGCTGCTCATGCTGCCGTTGCTGCTGCTCATGTTGCTGATACTGCTGCTGCTGTTGTTGCTGCTGCTTCTGCTCATGTTGCTGCTGCTGCTGCTGCCGCGGCTGCTGCTGCTGCTGTTGCACTAGCTGTTCATGCTGCACATTTTGTTGCTGTAACTGCAACAGTTGTTGTTGTTGTAGCCTGTGTTGTAGATTCTGAAGGAAAATATTCTGTTCAAGAAAGTGATGTTGTAATGACTGTAATCTGTGGTGTTCTTGCTGCCACCTCGTATCTTGCGTGCTTACGTTGTTTAGACACACCTGCTGTAGATGAATCTCATGTTGTAGATGTCGCAGTACCTCAAACTGTCGTGCCACATCCTGCTCGAGATTACTGGGTTGGGCGACAACCCGTGGAGGGTTGAACCCTTGCATGCTCTCAGTTTGAGGGTCTGCAAGGACGCCATCGCAACAAGCCACAAAAACCCATGTATGTAAGGAACCAATCTGTTCAGCATATGTGCGACTTTGCAGCCAAGTAGGGAAGGAGTCAAGTAGCCTAGCTAAGCAACTGCTCATCAACCCAGCAACCTAGGTGTAGAGCAGCCTAGGAGCCAAGTTGGATTTTCGACCATATTCACGACCATGCAGCCATGCAGTCCCTTTTATCCCACAAAAAATACACAGCACTTTCTTATGTGCTACTTTTAGCGACAGGTTCGAACAGACATGCTCTAGGTTGAAATCTCTTATGTGGAGGTGGAAAGGGCCCGGATGTTGACTTGGGGCGACTTGCATGGCGACATGGCTAGGTACACGCTCCTCTTGTTAGGGCCAAGGCGCTGTTGCAAAATTTGGCTCTACAGCCAACTTTTGCAACACAATCCCTGGTTGCTACTCCTTCTCCTACTGTGGCCTCTTGCACTGGCGTTCGGTGGTGCTCCTCCTCTTGTCAAACGGGTAGTCACACCATGTCGTAGGTCTTTGCTCACTGCAGTTGATTGACCGTGCTTCCTCTTTTTCTTTTGCGGCACTTCCTTCGCCGCACTGTCTTCACCACACTTAGTTCCCCACACATACACCCACAGTCTTAGTTCCCCACACGTACACCCACAGTCTTAGTTCCCCACTCTTGGTTCCCCACACTTAGTTACAGACACTCAAGATTCCCTGACACAGTTCGCCGCACTTCATTTCGTGGCTCTTTGCTCACAGCTCTTAACTCGCTGTCCCTCATTCGTGAGTCTGTTTTTGCTACCCATTGTTCGCCAAAGGGAATCACGAGTGAAGTGGTAGGTCGTGAGTGTTCGCCAGGAGCTGTCTGCCGTCTGAAAATCGCCGGTCGCTTGACGGCGTCCATTTTCCTCTTGAAATTTCCGTTTTCAGACTCAAAATCCACCCCGCATCGCATCGTTGGTTCGGCGGCGATGGTTCTTTGGCTTGGCAGAGGCGAGGATGGACGCAAAAAGAATAATTTTCCCGCCAGGAGAGTGCATTGGAGCTCCGACGTTTATTTGTCGAACCAACCAACAAAGCGGCAGTTCGCGATTGGTCAGTGGAGAGAGTGCGAGCAGGAATGTATGAGAGAGCGAGAGAGAGAGAGAGAGAGAGAGAGAGAGAGAGAGAGAGAGAGAGAGAGAGAGTATAGGAAAGAGACACACAGAGAAAAGTGGCAAGAATAAATGGGGCACTGGGTGAGGGGTACGTTGCTCGAATGATGCCAAATTAGAATGATTATGGAGATTCCTGCACAACCCTGTAATCATTAAAAACGACAAAAGATACCTACTAGGTATCTCCGGGGCGTCACGCGTCATTGTGCGCACAACGATTGTGCGCACAATGGACGACGTGTCGAGTTGCATGAGCATTTTTAGTGAAAACCCTTTTTTTGGTTGCACACAATGAAGGCTGGCGCTCCACAGATACCTAGTCGAGGGTAAAATTCTGTCCTTCAGGAAGTTTCTTTTTCTCATGTGACAGCAGTTTTGACAGTTCAAACGCCTGCTGACCTCCCAGATATACCTAAACAAGAGAGAGCGAAGGTCGTACATGCCGATCGAAGGCCAACGCGGGCGACTAATGGAGCTGAACCGACAACAACCCCGGTTTCTCCTTCTTGCCCCGGTTTGTACACAAATGCGAGGGATAGCCTACCTAAACACAAAGTAAGCCCAAGGATTGGAGCCGACAATCAATGAATGGCATCACCTACTAAACATACATGGTCTTGGGTGTATGCACCACATTTCAAAGGAAAGTGTTATTTAATGCATAAAATTTGGTGATTCAAAAAAAGATAATACAAGCAGACCATTTTTGTTGTAGCATGTCCCCAACTCTTACGTACCAGATGTACATGAGTCCCTAACCTTCCGAGTGGGCATTTCTATCATAAAAAAGACCACCACGTGTCCCCATCTCGATTTTCCTCCCCGACGGTGGAGGGCAATCTGGCCAACTGCCCTCACCCTCCCTTGAACCTTGTCGCACTTTGTGACAACATCTACCACTTATGACAACCTACGACAGAAGTGACATGACCTTTCGTTTGACTTCTTGATGCATCGAGACATATCTCGTTTTACAAAGATGCATGTCGCATCTTCACCGTCGACCCTTGAAGTCCCCCGACTTCTCACCGGAGCTTCTCGAATCCAACCACTCACAACGCGACTCCACGCGCGTCGCTTGACAATCGACTCAGCGACCCCGACTATACCTCATTCGTAATTTGACACTTGTGTATATATGTTAAATAATTTCTACACTTGTCATCGAAGTACACTTACCTCTAGTTTTGCCTTTTGCCTCACAACTTCTACCTGTTCACCATCTACGCTTTGTTCGGCATGACGCTTAGTATCAGAGCGTAGCAATGCTGGAGAGGCATCCAACTACTTTGCATATCAAGATGACTACCTCGCACAAGTCATTAGTGCATCTCGCACCTCAAGAATTGGCCAACTTTGCGAATGCGACGTGCAGTGAGCGAGCGCATTTGACGACTAGCAGCAGGTCTTTAGCAACGACATTGGTGATGGAGGAGCAAAATCCGCCTATGGACACGAACCCTAAAGTTGCAGCAAACATTAATGTGGCAAGCTATTGTAACAGGTTGAGTCTTTAGCTCCTAATCTGAAGTCCTCGTTGGAGTTCGCAAAATGGCGTTCTCAGTCTGCGTCAGGGGTTTATCCCCCTTTGCAGGACTGAGGGGTAATTTTCATAATCAATCCAGAGTAGGGAGACTCAAATACTTCGAGTCTCCAGAGGCCGATTTCCATTTTTACCTAACCCTCTCATTCTGGGTTTGAAGCGAGGGGATGTTACCCTTCTGATTATTAGATTCAATTTTTGAGATTTTAGTAGTTTAATGATTGTTAAATTTGTTCAGAAAATTTTTGGGTTCAATTATTTTGGTGATTCTGTCAAATTTGTTGAAACTGAAATGCCGATCCTTAAATTCAGCGATCAGTCTTGCTCACCTCCGCCTTCCGCACTTCAATTCAAACACTTCAAACATCAAACTTCATGCGCGCCCGTTTGGTGCGGTTAAGTCGTTGTCGTCCAACTGACACGACGGATCCTTGTCTTGGTCTGGTCCGAACCTGACTGACACGGATGATCCAACGGTCAGGATTGTCCATGTGAGCTATGTTGAGATGTTTTAACCCAAACCTCAGCACGCGCGAGGCATTTTTTGTGCGACAGTGTACCTATCCAATGTGCCAGGACATGTCCACGTACCTTGTGAGTGTAGAAAGGACCAGAAATTTTTTGACACAATGGAAGCTTTGGTCATGACCCCGGTTTAGAAAATGGTTTCTCATAATGCAAAGTCTTTTGAAATTCGACGAATAATGTGAAAAATAATTTGGTGATTGTAATCAATTCGTCGAAAAAACAAATTCGTTCAAAACCAACGACTCCAAAAATAGTTGATATCAAATTTGATAATTAGTAGGGTACCTCGAACTCGTGAGTTTGCACGAGTTTTCCGGTTTAGAAACTCGCAGTTCTTCATAAACAAACTCAAGTTTCTGTTTTGACGCATGGGCGCGAAATCGTTGCGTGCGAGGCACGATCAGCGATTTCGCGCCGACGTTTCTTGTGCGCTCCTTGCTCCTCACCTTTCCTTTATCCCTCGTGCCCGCTTGTTCTTGCGAGCGAGGAGGGTGAGCGAGGGCAAGGGCACAAGGCCACAGGCCTCAGCCCTCAAGGACTCACGGCCTCTTGGCCGTCGATCGAGCCACGAGCTCAATCGGTGAATGTTGGCTTGCCGGCGGGTGGCAGGCCGGTCACTTGACCGGCCGCCGGCCAACCAACCGGCCGGCCGCCGGCCGGCCGGTAGCCAGCGGGTGGCTGGCCACCGGCCAACCCTGGCAATAGCGAGGGGTGGCTTGCGGCCACCCCCTCGTTATCGCAAGGTGGGAGGGTCGAACTAGCCCTCCCGCTATAGCTATGCAGTAGCTAGAGAAATCCCTATGGCTCCGACGACCAACCGGCCGCGGATCCAGCGGCGGTAAACGAGCCGCCCCTTCCAACAACGTTGACGATGACATTAGGAAAGACAAGTGGCACCTGAAAAAATATGTGGATCAAGGAGGAACTGACAAGTCAAATCTGTGCGCTTGAGGATATTGACAGTCATATGCTCCAACAGCTCAACTTCGCGATAGAGGATCTTCGCAACGTAAGCACACGAGAAGTGGTGCTCGTCCCGAGAAATACCCAACTCTAGACCAAACCCTAAATGTTTCCAGCCCCATCACATCCGTTCGTTCCAGCAAGTTCCAAAGGACCAAGGGATCCGATGTGGCTGATGAGTTCGGAGGTGTACTTCACCGTTGCTGGGGTCAATGACAAAGAAAAAGCGATTGACGTTGCGGCCGCGCTTTTGCATGGCACGGCGTTAAGTTTGTCGTCTGATTTAAGGGACATCCAACACTAGCAGGAGACCGGCGGGGCTCCATCAACGACCAATGGCACATGTCTCATATTGCCAACCGTAGGTATTCTACCCTTGGAGCAGATCAACCCGTAATGGCAAGACACGCTGATTCCACCAACCAACTTGAATGATTTCTCAAGCACGATGCTCACACGATTCGGATGAGGGAAGGAGGAGTTGCACGGTTGTTACAAACTCCAACATCTCCATTAGCAGTCCAGCGTACCAGAGTATACGTTGACATTCTGAGAGATCATCACTCGTGTAAACATGGCCCCCGACGAGCCTTTTTCACACTACAAGAATAGCCTCAAACAAGACATCTGAAGAGCGATGGCCATTTTTGGCATCCAAAACAACTCACGGGGATGATTGCAGCAGCGAAAAGGATCATCAGCGTTGATAAAAATGCTCTGATCCAGGATTCCTACGGATGGCAACCTCCCAACCATCATTATCGTGGGAACACAAAAGCCAGTCGGGGGACTCCTCGACTCTGATGGATGTAGAGGCCATCGACGTGAGAGATACGCGCAATTGCCACGACTACGGAAGATTCGGGAACATCGCTCGTAATTGTCAGAGTAAGCAGCAAGCTAAAAAGGGGTGGAAGTCGTAGAAAACGAGTTAGGAAATGGAAAATGGGAGGGTGTATAAGGCGCGACTCTTGTCCAAGAGAATTGATCTGTGCCAAACGATCGCCCATTTGAATTGCATACAACGCTGCAGAGGGTTTTTGAGATCACAAAGTTTGACAAGTGGTACGAGGATGACCAACCGGCGACAGTGCTCAAAGTTCAATCTCGAGGGTGCAAGAGCCGCGGAATTCAGAAAATGTGGTCCAAGGAGGAGGAGCGAATGGTCGACTCAACCATTTTGGGTGAGAAAAACTGCACGACAGGTGGACGTAGTCATCATAGGGCATGGAAATACAACAACAATCCTACCCTATTATTCCACGTGGCATTGCCACGCTGGAATAGGACCTTAGCGCCAAGCTTAGAGTGGAGGAGGAGTGATGCGATAGACTTTCCATCCCGGCACTCCTTTCACTTAGAATCCAACCACGGATCTTGTCTAGGCTAGAGTTGAACCAGACTCTAGCCTATTATATTTTTCCGGGCTTTGGCTCCTCGAAACTTTGAGCCTCAAGTATTCAAAGCACCCAGTTACCATTTAGCGTACGGGCCATCAAAATGGTCCGTACGCTACATTCCCCCCCACCTCTTTGAACCTTCCTGGTTCGTCTTGACTCACGGAGGTTTCATCATCGCGTACTTGATGATGCAAACCATGCAACAAGAAGTGCAAACAAGATCCCATGTGTGAACGTTTGTCATCCCCAACACGGTTGGGTCACGTTCACATACAATCAACCACACATGTATATGGTTTTTGTGATTTACGATCGTTCACGTACAACACACAATGTTGATCACGTGATCCCTTGGCTCTTACCAAGATGAGACACGTACAATCTTTGTACGTTCTTTGGAAGTGTTGGTGAGCATTCACCGAACACTAATCACATGTGTGTCTCAGTTGCATAGTTGATGCCTTTTGGGACGCACATTGTCAACAATGTCTTGCCAATTTGGAAGAGGATACATGGGATGAGTTTTACCACATCCCATGTGGTACGTGTTCAGCAAGTTGTTGTGGTGACGCCTCCTTTCCCTTTGCAAGGAGCGTCCCTGCGACCAATTAACAGGGCTTTCCCGCAAAAATTGTCTAGGTCCACGCAAAAATTCACATGTCATTCGGACATGATCTCTTCCGAGGTGTTGTTGCCGAGGTGGTACCTCCAAGCAAAATTTTCAATATGTGCAATTCAAGGTCCGGACATCGGTCCTTTTGGTTTGTAACCACGTATTCATGACCACGCGAAGGTCTACTAGACGTCTTTCAACCATGTGGTCTGGTTGGCTGGGCTCAACCAAGCTCCACTAAACCCATGCAAATCGCATGTTAACTTTTTCTTGAGTTTGGGAGGTACCAATATCCTAAGACATGGTTGCTGAGCACATTTGTTTTTCTGTTAAAAGATTGCAATCATCTTTGAAGGAGGCAGCATCCTGTCAATCCTGTCAATCTGCATCTTGTCCAACAAGTAAAACTTTTTCAAATTTCTTGAGTATCTTGTCCTTGTTGAAGTGGCCACCAGGACTAGGTCAGTACTCAATGTCGTAGTCAAAGTTGGACTCAAAGGAACTCCATCCATCGAGTTTCTCAACAGCTCAGTTTCCACGGAGTCAGAGGATGTCAGAATGCATGGTGTCCGGTGCGGGTGATGCATGGTCGGCATTCTAGGCAACGTCACCATGTATAAAATGCGTGCATGACTGTGAGCATCTCCTTTTTGTGCACTGCATAGTTGAGTTCTGGCCCGTTTATTTTTTGTGACATGTACATTACCGGTTTTTCTCCACCACCGGCGTCTTGGAGGAGAACGGCTCCCATTGCTCGATCGGACATGTTGGTGGCCATAACCATACTACCGTTTGATCTGCCAATTGTATGGTTGTCACCAAGGTCAGAACGTTTCTCAAAGATTTAGACGCTTCTCGTTCGCTATCTCCCCAACTCCACTCGGTACTTTTTTTAGTGAGATCGGATAAAGGCGTTGAGACTCAGGCATATTCCTTCACGAATTGATGGTTGTAGTTGCACAATTAAAGAAACAATTGTATGTTCCGAATGTTGGTCGGTATCGGCCAATTGACCTCTGCCTCCACTTTCTTTGGGTCCATGGTGATCCATCTACCGCCGGTGATTATGCAAGAAAACTCGATCAAACAACGACCGAAGTTGCATTTTGAGAGTTATTTGTAGAGTTTATTTCTTTGTAAAAGCTAAAGATTTTTTTGGAGATTTCTATCATGGTTCACCGGGCTGCGGCTGTACACAAGAATGTCATTGAGAAACACAACACGAAGTCATCGAGGTACGTCCAGATTTTTTTTTCCATTGTCATCATAAAAATCATGGGGGTATTTGTGAGTCCAAAAGGCATAACTATGAACTAAATGTGCATGCATCAGTCCGGAATTCCGTCTTACTATTCTTATCAGATAAGTGGATCTGATGATACGTTTCACGTAGGTCAATTTTGGTAAGAATCATTGTTTCACAGATTTGGTCAAAACGTTTGTGTGCTCGCAGAAGAGGGTAGCAATTCTTAATGTTGATGTCGTTCAACACTTGGTGGTTCACACACATCCGCATCTCACTAGAAAAGTACAGGTGCGGCGTATCGTGATGTGGATGACATAATGAGTCCGTGATGGAGTATTTGGTTGAACATGTTGGGCAAGAAAATTATGAGAGTCACAGTGAGGCATTTTCTTTGGGTTTTTGGTGCTTGAGCCTCGCGACGCCTGCGACGCCGCATCGTGAGTGGTCAATTTGAGAAACTCCATCAAGAAGTTGGGGGGTTTCGAGAATATCCAGGCGTGGTTTTATGAATGTCTAGCGCTGTCCAGAAGTCAACCAAACAGTATCCAAACAAGGATATCTTGCAATAATTCTGTCAAACCTTCTGGAAATTGGTCAAAAATGTTGGAATCTTTGGAAACAAAACACCGGAGCTTGGGATTGATGGTCAAAATTCCCTCGGCTGAATGGCGCAAAGATCCTGAGGTTGACCTATAGTGGGCCATGCATATAAGGACAGAAAGTTCCACTTACGGAGCTGATGGACTTGGGTAGGTTTGGGACATAACACTTGACAAGGCAGACAGGGGTTCCTGAGATTACAAAATCTGATGAGGGGTACGAGGACGACCAACCGCTGACACCACCACAAGTGCAAATGAGGGATCATAGAATTCGTAGAAAAGTACATGTACAACTGGAAGAACGATTGTCTTATTGTTTTTTCAGTTTTACGATGGTTCGGAAGCTCGGTTTGTAAACCAAACAAATGTTTTCTAAGGAAATAATGTTGACAAAAATCTGCTGAGTTTTTTTATCTTGCGAACCACTCTAAGTGTACATCAAATTATTGTATGATGTACAATACTAGGTAAACTATCCAATGACAGACCAATAAGTCATGAGAACTTATGAGAGATCAACTTGTGGCTAACTGAGCATGCTAGGTGCACCTCAGTGGAGTATGCCTGGGCACTAAGGCTTAGGGCCCTCGTGCCAGGATCGCCACTCACAACACTGTGAGCAGGGCATCTCAATGTTGAGCCAGCCAATCACTAAGCCCTAGAGGTCCATGGTAGAAGAAGACCATGGGGCTTACAGGAGAAGCAAAAACAGAGGTTCTCACCTTGGACTATGGAGGAAGTGGTGGGGATGCAGGCGGAGGGGCCATAGACTAACAAAGAGACGAGGAGGCTGCATTTGAGGAGAAGCATGGACAGCGGTAGGGAAGGCGACAGGCACCGAGGCAAGTGCCAGTGGGGACTGAAGAAAGCACAGAGTCAGGTGTACTTGTGGGGACCGATGCACGCACAGGGTCAAGTGTTCCCGTGATGTGTGATCCACGCACAGGGCGAGGCCTCTCGGTGGTGAATGACACATGTATAGGGTCAGGTATTCTAGAGGGGAGTAACGGAGGCAGAGGGAAAATTGTGCCAGTGCGGACTGAAGCAAGGTTAGGAAGAGGTGCGCCAATGGGAGTAGACAAGGCCACTGGACCCACGACTATAGTGGTTGGGTCGTCATCAGTTTGAGACCAGACCACACATGAACAGGCCCCGACAAACCCAGCCACAGGCCTAGAATCCTCCACCCATTGAGAAGCCACACAAGTGGGAGCATGGTTGGCCTCCATTGGCAAAATACTAGAAATTCCTTGGTTAGTTGGAATCTCGAAGAAGAGAGTGTCTCTTGACTCGACAATGGACAGAGAGCAGGATCCCCAACCCAACAGGCTTTCAACTATGGGGAAGTATCAAGAAAGGCACGAATGCACCCCAATTTGTAGATGTTAGACCCCAGCTGGTCCTCGGTGTACCAGACGCAAGCCAGGAAGTATCAGACGCGAGCGAGATGAAGGGCTGCGCAATGGCCAAATCACAAAGAATTCTCATCAAAGAATCCATCTGACCCAAAATCCCACGACCACAATCCAACCGAAACGTGTGGAGAGAGTGAGGAGAGGTATTCTCAGCCATCACAAGCCACAAGCGCACTGCCAGAGCAACATTGCTCTTATAGCAGAGGCTGTAGAGCCATCACATCCGGGTGAAGTCGCCAGTCAGGGCAAGGGCGTATTGGCCCCAATCTAAGAAGGACTCAAATGGAAGAGCCCTCAGTCTTGATGCAGTAATCTGCATCAAGACCAATGGCTGGCTGTGTCCACATGAGCTCCGACGTAGTGTTCAAGCTCACATGGCAAGTTTGGTGAACAAAAAAATTGGTGCTGGGGGGAGAGAACACTAGAGAACACATGCACAACTAGGGACAGATGGGATGAGACAGAGGGAGCCCAACATACAACATAGTACATATAATCTACAACCAAGGCATGGAACACTACGACATGAGATTTGCAAGCAACCAATGTGGAAGAGTCATCATAACACTCAAAAGAAAGACCCGTCCTGGTGCTTGCTCAAAAAAAGAGCAAGCTAAGCTCTAGAGCAGGGATAAAAAAAACATTGAAAAATTACAAGGGGCCAGATGGATCATCAATGAGAAAAACCCCAGCATCCTATACATGCAAGGACTCACTGGATCCCGTGCGGATGGACTAATCAGAACCAACCGGACCAAGAACAATGAAGACACTCCGACGACAAGTCATGTGAGTCCATGATCCAGGTGTCACATGCCTCACGACCAGTCATTGACTCTGAGAAAGGTGATACAGAATAATCCGCCTTTGTTGGATGCTCAGTAGAGGAATACAAACAATAGAAAACACAAACCTATAACTCATCAAGCCCAGCGGTGCTGTCAGATCCACTCTCGTCACACTCCAACAAAGCTCACATAAAAGCATCATCATGGCCAATAATCACAATGGGACAAGATGACTGTAGATCACTTGACTGTGAAAACAGGCTTGTACCTCACTGAGTGCAAAGCGCCAGCAGTTGATAAGGCTCCACGATGGTGCGTTTGTGAGGACCCTGGTCTCCCCTATTGCCCGAGGAAGAATACATCTCTAATGCTATTGTAGTAGTAGCATGGCCCGCCTGTGCAGTACTTGAAGATGCTCCTCCCGTTCTGCATGATCCTGTCCTAGTCAAGGAGCTTCTGACACTCGTGTTGTAGTGAGCACCCTCAAAGTTGTAGTAGTAGACAGAGAATTCACTGCCACTGCTTGTTGGCACTAGCTACTGATGCCCCTTTCCGTGCCCCTTCATCACCTTCTTCCCATGTGTGACTGCTGCAGCGCCTTGAGCCTGGCCAGTAAGGGGAGAGAAAGAGGATGAGGGAGTGGAGGAGGCAGAGCCAAACATGAAGGAGGTAGGAGGTGTGGAAGGAGTCGAAGTTGCCTCCGCAACAAGCGGGCTCTCTTGGTGCACGTGGGTAACCTCCTTGGCTGATGCTTCCTAAATACATTAGCATTGGGTCCAAGGGAGGAGCTAAAGGGACTCTGATGGAAGGAAGCTTCCTAGCCCAACTCTGGCTGACATGGCAACATGGTCCACTTAGCTCGAGCACTAGCATGCAACACAGGTGCAAGAACGACACAGATTTGGCTAGGGGAGACTCCCATAGTCTCATAAGCTTCAATAGCTTCAATTTCCGAAGGGAGATGAAAGTTGAAAAGAACATAGCATAAACATCTACCACAGCGCATGACGGGTGACACACATGGCAAGGTCGGTGTACCATAAAAGTGGCGGAAAACCACTTTCTTCTGCTGTAACCCAGAGCAAAGGCACCCAAATGCAGAACCATCTGAACTTAAGAGCGCAGAGTCTCAAGCCAAAAAAAAAAGTGCACACATGCATGTGTCTTGTATCGGCCAGCGGACATGAAACACAAAAAAATGCGAGTCAGACCATTGGCCGGCCAAACAAGTCTCCAAGATGTCGTGGTAGTTGACTTGAATCTACTGATGAGTAAATCACCACCCGACGGTGCTACAATGCTAGCTAGCTCTGAAGAAGGGATCTGCATGTGCATGGACACGGCCGAGCGTTCACTGTCAATTCTATGTATAGACAAGAACGTCTCACATCTTTGTAGCGGTTTGTACCATACTGCGGTATGCCATGGTGTGATGCATACCAGGGAATGACACTCCGTTGGTCGGTATCAGCAGTTTTTTGGTACTAACCCATAGGGTTCTCCTCCTTCGTACCATGGTACTGTACCTCCTATATGGTATTGCGGTACAATGACTGGAGAAAGATAGGAAGGGACATGAAAAATTGGTAACACTGATAACAAATTCTTCTTCCAGACCCCTCGCGACAATGCTTGGCGCGATGCAAAGAGCAGCATTGTCATTGACCTTTTTTCTATTGAAATCTTAATTGAATCCAATAATTTACCATTGTATGAAAATGAATTCATGTTCCATATCAGTTTTGGGGAATCGTACCGCTGGTCCCCCAGTGCTGGTTGTCGGATGGCCAAATGACTTTCTGTTGTCAGGGGTGACGTTTGGATTCAGCAGGTAACCTTGTAACTGAGTTACGTTACTTGTAATTGAGTCATTAACTTTGGCTGTAGTTTCATAAAGAGGAATGGCACCCTTGTGGTGGCTACTGGTACCAGTTGTGCAAATTATCTCAGTTGGAGGGTCCGTAAACGCTTACGTGCACATTTTTTGGGACAGAGGTTGTCTATCATTTTGCTCTAGATGTGCATGTAGATTCGTTACATTGGAAGTACTGTGGACCAGATGTACAATCCTTATCATGTCATGCCATGAACCATGGTACCACTACCAGTACAGACATTGACCACAACGTTAAAAAATAGCATCTTGTCGCGGTATGCATATCGGTTTTATCTGTAGTGTGTGAGAAGAGCTAGAAGGTGCAAAGGAGAGAAGAGGGAAGCAAACAAGTCCAGCCACCAGGTCACACCCTGGAAGCGATAATGCCTTGGAAGTTTGCAAAAAATTGCAAACACAAAGGCCAAGTGAGGATGCGAGAGTCATGCGGCCGGTTGACCAAACCACTCATGCGAGGTAGTTTAGTGGGGTTTGGACGCCACTGGGTGTCAAACCACACCCATCGGTAGCGAGCCAGTGTTGTGGTTTTTCCACACCAAGAAATCTTGGGTGAGTGACCCCTTGGGATCATCAACCCAGAGACATCACGCAACATCTCTTTCATGCACCATTACAATACAAACATGTATCCACATGGACCACTCGCGTATGTGGGTGCTTGTCACCTCAGCTAGATCTACAACACTAATGCCATGTTTGCACACATGTTCACAAACTATTGGAGTTGTGCTCTTGATTTCACCTGAGTTGGTAAACTCAAGGTTGTCTGTGCAAAGTAAACCATTACACTCTGGCAAGGGTGCTCCAACAACAACCTCCGATGTGAGTGCGTTGGAACAGTGCGTCGCAAGAGAGGTGACTGACACACACGGAGCTCCCAGGCGCTGTTCCAACGCACTCACATTCTTGGAACAGTGCCTGAGAGCACCCTGTGTGTTAGTCACCTCAGATGCATGTCAATCCGGATGACCTGGACCTCTCTTGCGATGGAAACTTAGGCAGCCCTCAGATCGGTGATCAGGCTCATCAAGAACCACTAACCAGGACCAATTGTATGTGAGAGACAAGTTGCAGTTTGCAGAGACAAAAATACGGAAGCGTGTGAAGTTGTGTAGAGAGCTCAAATGGCTGTTTTGACTCATGGACAAGAAATTAAATTAACACAGCTTTCCAACAAGCCTAAGTATGATCCATTCGGCACATGGATGGGGAAGAACCACCCTGTCAAAGTTCGCCTCCTAGCACACTCCTAGCTTAGCGGGATGAGCAGCAGTCACACTCTCACACGAGAGAATTACCATCCCAGCGATGTGCACAACCAATAATCTTGATCGGGACCTTCCTTGAAGCTCCCTGAAAGTCCTCTTGCCACCTTTATACCTTGAAGGCCGCTCCAAGCTTCCTTGGCCAATGATTCTGGCCGTCAGTGGTGCTGGTAGTGCAGGAGTCGTCACTTGAACCAGACCCACGGCCACAAAACCTTCAAAATCCATATCTCCCTCAAACAGAATCTGCATAGAGGTCCATGAATTGCTAAAGAATCAGGAAGAAATCCTCTATGCATCTGTGGTGCCTGATGATTTTTTTCGAGTAACCTAGTTTGCCCACTTTTCGGCACCCTATATCCATCATTCTCCCACTTTGCGAGAATGAAAATAACTCAAGTCCACACTGTGCCTTCAGCTGGTGAAGGCAATGTGCTTCCAGTGGGTTGGTCATGAAAATAGCCAGCATCATGCTTGAGGGGCAGAACTTGATGTGCACCACCTGCTTTATCAACGGCTCGTGGATGAAGTGGTCGAGCAGGTCAATGTGCGGGCGTGGACCTCTGCATTCTTTGTGAGCGCAATGCCGCTCATGTCGTCACAGTAGATGGTCATTGCAGTTGTCTGCCACTGTCCACGACTCGCCTGTAGCTCACACAACGACACTGCGTCCTTTGCTGCTTCACTCAAAGTGGTGTACTCTGCCTCAGTGGAGGAGATAGAAATGCACTTTTGGTTGTTGATCCTCCAGCTGATTGCTGCTCCTTCAAGCAAAAACACAAAACCACTTGTCGATCTCGTTGTGTCTAGATCTCCACCCCAGTCGGCGTCACTGTAGCCAATGAGGCTGGGGATGTTGTTTCCGTTGAAGCTGGGGTTAAGGCTGCTGCTGCTGTTGAGGTAGGGAAACACATGCTTGGCCGCCTCCAAATGTGGCACACCCATGTGCCACCTTCCGTGCACCTACCATGTTAGAGTGCTTACGTGAGTAACATCATCAAGCGCTTCAATGTGGGAGGTGCAAGGAAGGTGGCAACACCGCTGGAAGTGGAAGTGAAGCTGAGCATCACGCAGGCTCCTCACGGAAAGCAACATAGCAACCACATGGAGGCGATACCATACCAAACAAAAGTCAGGAGCCTCATGTATGCAGTTTTCGGCACGTACCTTGACATCAGCCAAGCAGTGGGAGCCGTGAGAAAGTTCTACGCCAACCCCGGTGTGCCACATTGGGAGGCGAGGAAGCATGTGCCGTGCTACCTCAACAGCAGCAGCAACCTTCGCCTCACCTTTAACGACAACAACAGCCCCAGCGTCATCGACTACAGTGACACAGATTGGGGTGTAGATCTGGACAAAAGGAGATCGTTGAGTGGTTTTGTGTTTTTGCTTCGAGGAGCAACAATCAGCTGGAGGAGCAAGAAGCAGGAATGCGTTGCTCTCTCCTCCATTGACGAAGAGAACATTGTTTTGAGCGAAGCAGCAAAGGAAGCAGTGTGGCTGCGTGAGCTGTTGGCAAGTCTTGGACAGCAGTAGACAACTGCAATGACCATATACTGTGACAACACGAGTGGCATCGCGCTCACAAAGAATGCAGAGTTCCAGGACCTCACCACGCACATTGAATTGCGCTACCACTTCGTGCATGAGCTCACGGCAAAAGAGGTGGTGCACATCAAGTTCTGCCCCTCAAGCATGATGCTGGCAGATTTCCTGACCAAGCCGCTGGTAGCACATCGTTTTCAGCAGCTGAGGGCACAGTGTGGACTTGTGTAATTTTCATTCTCAGAAAGTGGGAGAATGATGGATTTAGGGTGCCAAAAAGTGACCAAAGTGGGTTGCTCGAAAAAAATCATCAGGCACAAAGGATGCATAGAGGATGTCTTCCTGGCTCTATATCACTTTCCCGAACTTGATCTGGAGTCTATTTGAGGGAGATATGGATTTTCAAGGTTTGGTGGCAGTGGGCCCAGTTCAAGTGATGGCTCTTCCACTATCAGCACCAATTACGGCCAGAATTGTTGGCCAGGGAAGCTTGGGATGGCATTCAATGTAGAAAGGCCACAGGAGGACCTTTAGGGAGCTTCAAGGAAGGTCCCCATCGAGATTATTGGTTATGCACATGGCAGGATGGTAATTCTCTTGTGTGAGAGTGTGACTGCCGCTCATCCCATTAGACTAGGAGTGTACTAGGAGGTGGACATTGACAGGGTGGTTCTTCCAGCTCCATGCGCGAAATGGAGCATACTTGTGCTTGTTAGAAAGCTGTGCTAATGTAATTTCTCATCCATGAGTCAAACTAGCCATTTGCACTCTCTTCACAACTTCACACGCTTCCATGTTTTTGTCTCTGTAACCTGCAACTTGTCTCTTCCATAAAATTGGTCCTGCCTAGCGGCTCTTGGTGAGCCTAATCAACCCCCCTGAGGGCTGCCTATGTTTCTATCACTCTGCAACAGCTCCAAGGTCTGCTGCTGCCGATCACACTTCACCTGTAGACCGAGGTAGTTCCTCAGCTCTCCCATGTTTTATGTCAAAGCTGGCTGCAACGGACTTCTTGGAATCTTTGAGGAGAGAATTTGAGTCAGAGGTAATAAGCAAGGCATCAGCATAGAGCAGGATGATGACCTGTGTGTCCTGTGTGTGCCCATAGACCACATGATCAACTTTGCTGCGCACAAAACCATGGCTAGCCAGTTGCTCATCAATCTTGTGGTACCAAGCACACGGTGCTTGCTTCAGGCTGTAGATTTTCTTCACAAGCTTGCACACATGTCCTTCACGCTGTCATTCCACTACATACCCCTCCGGCTGCTCGATGTACACATCCTCCTCAAGGTCACCATTCAGAAATGCACACATCACATCCATCTGGTGCACCTCCTGGTCCATGGTAGAGGCAAGAGCAAGGATTGCACGGATGGAGGTAAATTTTGCAACGGGTGCAAACGTTTTGTTTTCCACACCCTCATTCTACACAAACCCCTTTGCAACCAGGCATGCTTTGTACCTGAGAACCTTACCATCAGCACCGCGCTTGTGCCAGAAGATCCACCAGCAGCCAGTCACCCAGTAGCTTTCTCGAGAGTCCAGGTGCTGTTCTTCATGAGTGCCTTGTACTCCTCATCTGCTGCGACATGCCAATCTGCTCCATACTCACTGCGTGTGGCTTCTCTGAATGTTGTTGGGTCATCTGTGACGGTGAGGAAGAGGAGCTCGAGGTCATAAGACTCCTGTGAAGATGAAAAATTGCACATGTTCAGAATCTCCTCTAGCGGCCTCTTTTTGCATGCAAGGCACTCGGATTTCCACAGCGGCTCCACAGGACCATCTGCACCATGGTTGAGGCATGTAGACCTCCATGGAAGCTGTTGCTGCTTGCTCGGCTGCTCATCCTTGTCTGCTTCATTTTCCGACTGCTTTCCCTCCTCAGCTCTCTCTACTGCTCTGTCACCACTACCTTCCACTTGCTCCTCTTCAGCTGCAGGCTCTTTGGCTCCCACTGGCTCAAGAGCTGGTGCAACCGTGACTGAAAAAACTTGAGTCGTTCTGTTGGATTCAGCGCCAAAATTGTAAAGGCCTGATCACAGCGCCGCTTCCAGCTGACATATTCTTCAGGTGCCGCCCCTGCAGGTAATGTGTCAGTGGGAGGATCGCAGACGACTCCGCATAGGCCCTTGTGTAGAAAAATCATGTCGATGTTCAATTCGAATGTATGGTAGTCATCACCGTCAAACGGCGCCACTTTGAAGTGATCTCCATTGTTGATGGTTGCCGCCATAGTTGCGTAGATCTGAAGATACCACCTGCTTTGATACCAAAATGTTGAAATTCAACATAACAGAGTCTTTAGGAGACTTCAGATGCAGTATCCTGCGTCACAGCTGTGGAAAATCTTACGTGCAGCAAGATTGTACAGCCGGTATCCCATGGTGTCATAGCCAAGGAAGGTAGCCTTCACACCTTTGGCATCCAGCTTGTTACATAGCAGCAGGCACATGGAGGAATGAACCACACCTGAACACATTAAGGTGTGTGACAGTTGGCTTGGGTTCCGTCCACGCCGCCTCTGGCGTCATGAATGGCACGGCGCGTGTCGGGCTCCGGTTTTCCAGGTACACGGCAGTGTTCACTGCCTCCGTTAAGAATGTTGGCGGGAGCTCGGTGTCCTTGAGCATGCTGCGGATGCGCTCCATGAGCGTGCGGTTGGCATGCTCAGCCACACCATTCAGCTGCAATGTTGCGGGTGGCGTCATCTTGTGTCGGATTCTGTGGTTCTTGAGGAAGTCGTGGAAGCAATGGGAGAGGTACTCACCTCTGCCATCGGTGCGAAGCACCTTCAGATGCCTATCACTCTGGTTCTGTGCAGCAGCCAACCATGCCTTGAATGGGTTAAAACAGTCATCCTTCCTGGCCTAACAGAACATCCATGTCTTCCGCAACTTGTCATCAATGAACGTGAGAAAGCACAGCTTGCCAGAGGAGGAATGTGATGGCATGGTACCACACACATCAGAGTGCACAAGAGAGAGAAGGTCAGCTGCCGCCTTCCCCTCCTTAGATAATGGAGAGCGGGCTTCCTTCCCTTTGATGCAGCACTTGCAGGCCAACGCACCGGTCTGCTTCAACTCCTTCAGCTGCAGGCCACGGACCATCTGCTGCATGGAGATGATTCCACTGAAGACGAGGTGTCCAAGCCGGCAATGCCGCAGGCCGGTGTCGCTGTCTCCCACTCTTGCAGCTGCTGCTGAGGCAGCTCCTTTCTCCGATGCCACAAAAACACGGTAGAGGCCATCTTCCTTCTCCGCCTTTGCAAGCACCTGGCCCTCACGTGCTGAGATGGTGCAGCCACCACTCTCAAAGCAACCTGCGGGCCTTAGGAGATGAGAGAGGAAAAAGAGGAGGTTAGCTGCCAATCCCAGAACATGGAGCACCCTCTTTACACAACGTTCCATGTGTTTCCACTAGAAAGAAGAATAGAAGCCAATCTCACCCTCTCCCACTTCCATATGTACATGATTTTCACCCATGTTTACTTCGCGAGGTTTAATAGCAGTATAGACAACAAACCACTCACATCAACCGGTCATGTACAGATTGGCTCCCCAGTCAATGATCAAGAACAAGACAGTGTTGGCAGCGACGCGCAGGAACCGGATGGTGCTCATGAATCCACTCTCCAAATCCGTGGCATTCGCAGAGGCGTCAGACTGTTTCCCCGCTCCCATCCCAGTCACAAGGTTTGCCTTCTTCTTTTAGCTTTTGCACGACCAATGGCCTGGCTTCTTGTAGTAGTGGCACTTGCCCTTCTTCTTCCCTCCACATCCACTACCATTGGTTGATGTACCACCACCCCTATGACTCATGTTGGTGACAAGGGCTACATCCAGTCCGCTTCCTCCTTCTCCCTCCTTTCGGCGCTCCTCCTCAAACAGCAGGATCTCCTCCACTTCATTGAGTGAGAGCTTGTCGTCAGAATGGTCCAGGGCAACAATGAGAAGAGTGTGGCAGCTAGGAAGGCCAGAGAGGATGGTCAGCATGAGAACACGTTCCTTGATAGGGTCCTCAATCGTAGCAAGCTTGTCAGCCAAAGCTTTCACCATGTTGAGACAGTCGATCATGGAGCCCAACTCATCCATCTTCACAGTGTGAAAATGACGACACAGCTGCATGTGCATAAGGATTGAATTGGAAGTATAGGCAGACTCAAGCTTGTTCCAAATCTCTTTTGTGGTGAAGATGCCACGGACAAGGAGTT